>OY740783.1:3375455-3420455 GCA_963514005.1 Raja brachyura | reverse complement strand
ACGTACATTCTATGTGCTTACCACGAGTTTGATTTTTTAAAAACTCGGGAGAGCTCTTGGGTAAACTCGTACAGTGGGACAGGCCCATTAGGGAATGGAATATGTCACCACTCAACACACACACGCTGCTGCTCCCGATATTAAGTCATTTAAAAAGGGGATTGAGCGACTGGATCTCCTCAACTTGGCCAAGAAGGCCCACTTCAAAATGTAATCACTACTCGACTCACTCGAACCTGCGCAAGGTGAGGCGTTTGCGCAGTAATCAACCGGAACCAGAGAGAATAGAATAACAAAACAGTAAACAAGAGGAACAGCGGTGGAGTTGCTGCCTCACGGCGCCTGAGACGCGGGTTCGATCCCGACTACGGGTGCTGTCTGTACGGAGTTTGTACGTTCTCCCCCGTGACCTGCGTGGGTTTTCCCCGAGATCTTCGGTTTCCTCCCACACTCCAAAGATGTACAGGCTTGTAGGTTAAAATGTAAAAAATGTGTGTGGGATAGTGTTAGTGTGCGGGGATCGCTGGTCGGCACGGACTCGGTGGGCCGAAGGGCCTGTTTCAGCGCTGTATCTCCAAGCTAAACTAAACTGAACCAAACGAAACACAGAAGTAGACACAAATGCCAGAGAAACACAGCACGCTGCCTCACCCGCTGAGTTTCTCCAGCATTTTTTGTCTACTTTCGATTTTTCCAGCATCTGCAGTTGTGAAAAATATCCATCTTCTAGATGCGCTGGGACGCATCCTCAGTGATGTGACCTGGGGTCATCGGGTGTTTCGGGTCTCACAACATCAGACACCCTCGCCCAGGCGACCCAGCCGGGGTTGTTCAGGCCCCGACTTGCGTCCCAGCAGCAACCGGCCACGGATCAGCCATCTTAGTAACCACTCTGCAGGGGTTGGGAGACTCTAGTGCGTGGAGGGACTGGGCTCTGTGGGGTGACTCCCAGCCGGGCTCCTCCTGCGTCTCACCAGGTTCAAGGCCTGTGTGTGCGCTCGCTGCACCTCTTTCTCCTTCTCCGAGCATTTCATTCTCGCCTGATGGATGTTTAGGCCACGATGGTTCATTAGGCCTTTCCGTAGCTTTGTTGGGAAAGACACAGACTGGGGCGCTAACCCAGCCTCTCCCGGGTGTCGTCTTTCCGTGCCGTCAACTGTCTCTCCAGTGGACAGTCACCAAACTATTCTTGGTTGCCACCCAGTCTATTCCTCGGTGCCACTGGCTGAGCCAGACTTCAACGTGAAAAATATACATCTTCTAGATGAGCTGGGATGCATCCTCAGTGATGTGACCTGGAGACATTGGGTGTTCCTTCTTAAACTAAACACAGTGTGAGAAGGGACTGCAGATGCTGGTTTACACTGGAGATGGTTCCAAGGCAGCGGCCAACCCCAGGAGTCTCTCCGCGCGCTGGTCACAGAAGTCGATCTGAAATCGCGCATTACAATCGCTCCGCTCTTTGAAGCCTCTAGTGCAACAGCAACATTTAACTGTGATCTTCTTGAGGGCCTGTCCCACTTAGATGTCCTTGGCAGGCAAATTACGCGATCTCGTGGTCGCGCTGAGGCGCACAGGCATCGTGTGGCCGCGCGGGGCCGGTCCCACTGAGAAGCGCGGAGGGGTATGGAGTTGTGCGCGACATCGCGCGGGGCTCCGAATTTTTTGTATCGAACGAGATCTTCGTGCGCCAACGGCCTGTCGCGTAACTGACGGCCAAAGTGGGACAGGCCCAAGACCCTGGCGTGACGCAACGTCTCACCTCCAACAGCAGCAGAAGCCGGCAAACGATCGCCGAGCTCGGCCTGTGTACAATTTTGGTCGCCTAATTATAGGAAGGATGTCAACAAAATTTACTAGAATGGTGCCTGGGTTCCAGCAACTAAGTTACAGAGAAAGGTTGAACAAGTTGGGTCTTTATTCTTTGGAGCGCAGAAGGTTAAGGGGGGACTTGATTGAGGTCTTTAAAATGATGAAAGGGATAGACAGAGTTGACGTGGATAAGCTTTTCCCATTGAGGGTAGGGAAGATTCAAACAAGAGGGCATGACATGAGAATTAAGGGACAGAAGTTTAGGGGTAACATGAGGGGGAACTTCTTTACTCAGAGAGTGGTGGCTGTGTGGAATGATCTTCCTGCAGAAGTGGTGGAGGCAGGATCGATTTTAACATTTAAAAGTAAAGTGGATAGGTATATGGACGGGAAGGGAATGGAGGGGTATGGTCTGAGTGCAGGTAGATGGGACTAGGGGAAAATAAATGTTCGGCACGGACTGGAAGGGCCGAGAGGGCCTGTTTCCGTGCTGTAATTGTTAAATGGTTATATGGTTAAATGGTTATACACCCATCCCCCTCTGTGTGAAAAAGTTACCCCTCAGATTCCTACTGAATATTTCCCCTCTCACCTCAGCCTATGTCCTCTGGTCCTCGATTCCCCTACTCTGGGCAAGAGACTCTGTGCATCTACCTAATCTATTCCTCTCATGATTTTATACACCTCATAAGATCATGCCTCATCCACCTGCGCTCCAAGGAATAGAGTCCCAGCCCGCTCAACCTCTCCCTGTAGCTCATACCCTCGAGTCCAGGCAATATCCTCGTAAATCTTCTCTGCACCCTTTCAAGCTTGACAATATCTTTCCTATAATATGGTGCCCAGAACTGAACACAATATTCTAAATGTGGCCTCACCAACGTCTTGTACAGCTGCAACATGACCTCCCAACTTCTGTACTCAAAATGTGTAGGAAGGAACTGCAGATGCTGGTTTCAATGGGAGATATGCAGAAAATGCTGGAGTAACTCAGCGGGACAGACAGCATCTCCTGAGAGAAGGAATGGGTGGCGTTTCAGGTCGAGACCATTCTTCGGACTGCCGTTTCGGGTCGAGACCCTTCTTCGGAGCAGTCTTAGCAGCAACTAGCTGAGGTGAGATCTGCTGGGGTTGTACATACATTATTGACGTGATTCAGTCTTCCTCTGATGGATATCACGAGGAGCTCTGCAGTTGTACAGGGCCCTGGTGAGACCACACATGGAGTATTGTGTGCAGTTTTGGTCCCCTAATTTGAGGAGGGATATTCTTGCTATTGAGGGAGTGCATTAATTCCCGGGATGGCGGGACTGTCATATAGAAACATAGAAATTAGGTGCAGGAGTAGGCCATTCGGCCCTTCGAGCCTGCACCGCCATTCAATATGATCATGGCTGATCATCCAACTCAGTATCCCGTACCTGCCTCCTCTCCATACCCTCTGATCCCCTTAGCCACAAGGGCCACATCTAACTCCCTCTTAAATATAGCCAATGAACTGGCCTCAACTACCCTCTGTGGCAGAGAGTTCCAGAGACCCACCACTCTCTGTGTGAAGAAAGTCCTTCTCATCTCGGCCCTAAAGGATTTCCCCCTTATCCTTAAGCTGTGACCCCTTGTCCTGGACCTCCCCAACATCGGGAACAATCTTCCGGCATCTAGCCTGTCCAACCCCGTAAGAATTTTGTACGTTTCTATAAGATCCGATATGCTGAGAGAATGGAGCGGCTGGGCTTGTACACTCTGTAGTTTAGAAGGATGAGAGGGGATCTGATTGAAACATGTGGGACTATTAAGGGTTTCAACATTTTTTTTAATTTTCAGAGGCCTGCTGTGACTAAGACGGGTGCCGGCAACTCGCCGACAAATAATCATGCAAGTGGGACAGGCCCTTTATACTCTCAATGTCAACCCTGAACCAGGAGGCCAACACCAGCTACCATATTGTTTACATCCCAATATGAACCCATACTATTCCCAGCACTTAACTCAGATTCAGATTCAGATTCAGATTCAATTTTAATTGTCATTGTCAGTGTACAGTACAGAGACAACGAAATGCATTTAGCATCTCCCTGGAAGAGCGACACAGCAAATGATTTGAATAAATAACAATAAGTGTCCGGGGGGGGGGTGATTGGCAGTCACCGAGGTACGTTGTTGAGTAGCGTGACAGCCGCCGGAAAGAAGCTGTTCCTGGACCTGCTGGTTCGGCAACGGAGAGACCTGTAGCGCCTCCCGGATGGTAGGAGGGTAAACAGTCCATGGTTGGGGTGAGAGAGGTCCTTGGCGATGCTGAGCGCCCTCCGCAGACAACGCTTGCTTTGGACAGACTCAATGGAGGGGAGCGAGGAACCGGTGATGCGTTGGGCAATTTTCACCACCCTCTGCAATGCCTTCCGGTCGGAGACAGAGCAGTTGCCATACCAAACTGTGATGCAGTTGTAACTTTGCATACAGTAGACAATAGGTGCAGGAGTAGGCCATTCGGCCCTTCGAGCCAGCACCGCCATTCAATGTGATCATGGCTGATCATCCCCAATCAGTACCCCGTCCCTGCCTTCTCCCCATATCCCCTGACTCCGCTATCTTTAAGAGCCCTATCTAGCTCTCTCTTGAAAGCATCCAGAGAACCGGCCTCCACCGCCCTCTGAGGCAGAGAATCCCACAGCCGTGTCAACCTTGTTCATTATTCATCCGACACAACTTTGGGTCAATTTAGTTGAAGATTAACTTTAATTGAGATACAAGAAAGCGAAGGATTACAGCTACGCCATTGATTTTTAGATGTCATGTTGTTTTTCTCACCTTAGGTACCTCAGTATGATGCTTCCATATGTAACATAATTTTGTTCATTAGATGTGCGGAATGAATCCATGATGTGGCCTCCCACAGCCAATAGAGGGAATATTTTAGCACGATCCCTTATATCCTCCACGTTTGGCCTTTCAAGTGAAGGAGAGGTTTTTGTGATCTTCAATGCACCAAACAGGTGCATCACCATTTCATCTGAATGATCAAAATATAACGGGGGACTTAAAATAAGATGCTGACTTGCAGAGTGGAGTATAGTTTTGTTTAGTTTAGTGGCGTTTTGAAGGATGAGAGGGGATCTCATTGAAACATATAAGACTGTTAAGGGCTTGGACACGCCAGAGGCAGGAAACATGTTCCTGATGTTGGGGGAGTCCAGAACCAGGGGCCACAGTTTAAGAATAAGGGGTAAGCCATTTAGAACGGAGACGAGGAAACACTTTTTCCTCACAGAGAGTTGTGAGTCTGTGGAATTCTCTGCCTCAGAGGGCGGTGGAGGCCGGTTCTCTGGATGTTTTCAAGAGAGAGCTAGATAGGGATCTTAAAGATAGCGGAGTCAGGGGATTTGGGGAGAAGGCAGGAACGGGGTACTGATTGGGGATGATCAGCCGTGATCACAGTGAATGGCGGTGGTGGCTCGAAGGGCCGAATGGGCTCCTCCTGCACCTATTGTCTATTGTCCACTAGTTTAGTTTCGAGCAGTGGTTGCTAACCTTATTGGCAAACGTGTGTGCATTTTGTTGGTTCACGTGCTAGATCAATGGTGTTTTATCATAAAGGCCCTGTCCCACTGCACGAGGTAATTCTTGAGATTTCCCCTGATTCCAACTCGGAGAATGTCCGTAGCGGGTCGGTAGGAGTTCGTGGATGTCTCGCAGCGACTCATACGAGTAACGGTCGGTACTCGGGAAATCCGGTAAACTCGTGACGTTTTTTCATCCCCGTAAAAAATGTCGACGAGTAAAAAAATACCCGTGATGAAAAAAAACGGTTACTTTTTACTCGTACGATCCGCTACGAGACGTCCACGAACCCCTACGGACATTATCCGAGTTCGAATCAGAGGAAAACTTGGGAAAATTCATGAATTACCTCGTACAGTGGGACAGGGGCTGAAATGTTTTATTATTATAAATGTTTAGTGTTTTCTGAGTCATCCGTAACTGTCACTGTACGTCATGTTGCTACTTGCGGGCGGAGCACCAAGGCAAATTCCTTGTATGTGAATACTTGGCCAATAAACTTACTTAGTTACTTACTTGCATTCGCGAACAAAATACTGTATGTGGTATGTATAAGGAACAAGTGCAGAGGCTGGAAAAATCAAAGGTAGACAAAAATGCTGGAGGAACTCAGCGGGTGAGGCAGCATCTATGGAGCGAAGGAATAGGTGACGTTTCGGGTCGAGACCCTTCTTCAGACTGATGTGGGGGTGGGGGGGGGGGGGGTGGGAGAAGAAAGGAAGAGGCAGAGACAGTGGGCTGTGGGAGAGCTGGGAAGGGGAGGGGAAGGAGGGAGAAAGCAGGGACTACCTGAAATTGGAGAAGTCAATGTTCATGCCCAAACTACCCAAGCGGAATATGAGGTGCTGCTCCTCCATTTTGCGGTAGGACTCACTCTGGCCATGGAGGAGGCCCAGGACAGAAAGGTGGGATTGGGAATGGGAGGGGGAGTTGAAGTGCTGAGCCACCGGGAGATCAGGTTGGTTAATGCTGACCGAGCGGAGGTGTTCGGCGAAACGATCGCCAAGCCTGCGCTTGGTCTCACCGATGTAGAGCGCCTGACACTGTGGGATGTAACTTTGTTAGGTTCCCAAAAATGGGCTCAAGAAATGGATATGTTGTTTGTGTCCCCCCGTAAAGCCCCAAGCGACCCCCCCCCCCCCCCCCACATGGGGGGTCCTGACCCCAAGGCTAAAGCGAGCCCTTCGGACCACCTGGTCCACGCTGACCAGCGATCCCCGCACATTAACTCACACTCAGGAAAACTTACAATCCACAATTATACCAAGCCAGTCAACGTACAAACCCGCACGTCTTTGGACTGTGGGAGGAAACCGGAGCACCCGGAGTAAACCCACGCAGGTCACGGGGAGAACGTGCAAACTCCACGCAGACAGCACCCGTAGTCAAGATTGAACCTGGGTCTCTGGCGCTGTGAGGCAGCGACTCTACCGCTGTGCCACCGTGCCGTTGTATGACAGAACTTTAGACTGGATGTTGCCTGACCCGCTGAGTTACTCCAGCACTTTGTCACAAAGTCATGTCGCACAGACACAGGCCCTTCGGCCCAACTTGCCCACACCGGCCAAAATGCCCCATCTACACCAGTCCCACCTGCCTGCGTTTGGCCAGTATCACTCCAAACCTGTCCTATCCATGCACCTGACCTAATGTTGAATAAACGTTGTGAGTTGTAAAAGTAACTTCTAACAGAGAGGGTGGTGGGTGTATGGAACGAGGCAGGATCGAAGCCGGGTCTCTGGCGCCGTGAGGCAGCAACGCTAATGCTGCGTCACTGTGCCGCCATAAGTTGAGGCAGAAATATTTTGGTGGTTATTGAAGTAGCGTGCAAACTCTTCCTTGAAAATTACACTTGTGAAGCACTTTGTGATGTGTTTGAAGTATAAAAGGTGTCAACGGTGAAAATGGAATCTAATCCCAGCAAATGTTAAGCGTTTTACTTCAGCGGGTTGAGAGGGGCTGTCCCACTTACACAATTCTTCAGACGACTGCCGGCGAATGTCAGAGTGGAACACACACACACGCACACACACGCACACGCACGCGCGCACACACATACACGCATGCACACACACACACACGCACACACACACGCACACACACACACACACATACACGCACACACACACACACACACGCACACACACACGCACACACACGCACGCACACACACGCACACACACGCACGCACACACATACACGCATGCACACACACACACACGCACACACACACGCACACACACACACACATACACGCACGCACACACACACACACGCACACACGCACACACACGCACACACACGCACGCGCGCACACACATACACGCACGCACACACACGCACACACATACGCACACACACGCACACACACGCACACGCACGCCGCACACACACACGCACACAGACACAGACACACGCACACACACACACACACACACACACACAGACACACACAGACACACACAGACAGACAGACAGACACACACACACACACAGACACACGGACACGCACACACGCACACACACACACACACACACACACACACACACACACACACACACACACACACAGTTTCCTTCACCAGCCCGTTATGCAGGCGGGGGACAGGGCAAGCGGGGGAGCCGCTGTCTGAGTGAAATTCACACGGTGTAAAGCCAAGGTGATACAGACACACACCGCGATGAACAGGAAGGTTGGCGCTGTAATTAAGATGGTGAAAGCACAGTGTACGGTACGTCATTTAAAAGAGGGGGGAGAAGGAGTGGAGACAACTTTTAAGAAGCCAGAGATACACGGCTGTGAAGCTTGGCGGACATTTAACATTACCGGTCGGCTATCCTTGGTTCTGAAAACGACTGCTTACGTCTTTTTCCCCCAATGAGCCGATGAAATCCACCGGTCAGCACCGGCCACAACGTACGAGAACCTTCGACCTCCTGGCGACCCACCTATGGCTCGAGAATTCTCGCTACTCTCCATGGCGGCTTCATTCTAGACGCCGCTAATTTTTCAACATGTTGAAACATTCGCCTCAGTGGGACAGGCCCATCGCAGTGTCAGGGTCCAGGGTTTGATCTGTACGGACTTTGTACGTTCTCCACGTGACCTGCGTGGGTTTTCTCCAGGTGCTCCAGTTTCCTCCCACACTCCAATAGGATCGTCGGTCAATTGGCTTTGGTAAAATTGTAAATTGCCCCTTGTGTGTGTAGGATAGAACTAGTGTATGGGGCGATCGCTGATTGACGCGGACTCGATGGGCTGAAGGGTCTGCGTCCACACTGTATCTCTGAACTAAAATCTTCCATTTATTCACTCATTCCAAGATCCACATCATTTAAGAATAAAGGGCCTGTCCTACCAGCATCCGACTCCATGCGATGAGCGCGATCAAACTAGAAGCGGGGGCCGCGCGGAGGTCGGGTGATCCCCTGTACAGGGCCGTTCCCACCAGCATGCGCCTGCATGCGGCAAGCGTGACCAAACCGGCAGCGAGGGCCGCGCGGAGGTCGGGTGAGTTGCGCAACGCGGCGCAAAGTGAGGCGAACTTGGAGCGAAGTCTGAAAGGTAAGTTCGCCAGGACAGAGAGTGGCACAGAGAGAGGGGCACAGAGGCACACACACACAGAGGGCCACGGAGCCACACACATAGAGGGTCATGGAGGCACCTACAGATAGGTTCACGGAGGCACGACGTCGAGGCGGTGTGTAATGCGTCGAGGCGACTGCGAGCCGACAAGCGTTGCCGCGCGGAATTTTTGAACATAGTCAGTTTTTCGGAGTCCCGCGCGATGTCGGGACGAACTCCGCACAATTCCGCACGGCTCCGGCGATCGAAGTGGGACCGGCCCCACGACGCCGGACGGCTCAAGCGACCATGTTAGGTCGCGCTCATCGCATGGAGTTGCATGCTGGTGGGACAGGCCCTTGAGGGATAAACCATTTAGAACGGAGACGAGGAAACACTTTTTCTCACAGAGAGTGGTGAGTCTGTGGAATTCTCTGCTTCAGAGGGCGGTGGAGGCCGGTTCTCTGGATGCTTTCAAGAGAGAGCTAGATAGGGCTCTTAAAGATAGCGGAGTCAGGGGATACGGGGAGAAGGCAGGAACGGGGTACTGATTGGGGATGATCAGCCATGATCACACTGAGTGGCGGTGCTGGCTCGAAGGGCCGAATGGCCTACTCCTGCACCTATTACCTATTGTCTATTGATATTTACTGTTTCTTTCAGAATCTCGTTGAGTTACAAGAAGTCAGAAGTGTGGGTTTTCTCCGAGATCTTCAGTTTCCTCCCGCACTCCAAAGACGTGCAGGTTTATAGGCTAGCTGGCTGGGGCTCGTACACTTGGTATAAATGCAAATTATCCCTAGTGTGTGTGGGGTAGCGTTAGTCTGCGGGGCTCGCTGGTCGGTGCGGACTCGGTGGGCCGAAGGGCCTGTTTCCGCGTTGTATATAGTTTAAAGTTTTTAAGTTTATTGGCCAAGTATTCACATACAAGGAATTTGCCTTGGTGCTGCGCCCGCAAGTGCCAACGCGACATACAGTGACAGTAAGGAATGACACATTAATAGTAAAACATAATTGATTAAACATGTGAATTAAGTGTATCTGACCCAAACTAAAACAAGCAAATAATATTCTTTCATATTGTTTTTGGTCTCACTTCAGAGTCCAACTGTTCATTATTTATGTGACATTGTAAATGCATTCGTTGAGAAGCCAGTGCAATAAATCTACATAAACTTTCCCTCAATAGGAGCAAATATAGATGCATAAAACATTCGGTAAACTCTCTGGGTATGTGCGCTGACAGATTGTAATATGTCATATGTAAGGCAAAGCATTCACCATTTTTTCCTCTTCACACACTGACACATCTGACGCATAGTTCTAGAATTTGAAACTTTTTTTATTTGCCGGTGTTGTCTGTATGTCAGGCAACTGAACCGTCCTACCACAACCAGAGAGCAGTCCTGAACTACTATCCACCTCATTGGAGACCCTCGGACTATCTCTAATCCGACTTTGTGTTCAAGAAGGAACTGCAGATGCTGGAAAATCGAAGGTGGACAAACATGCTGGAGAAACTCAGCGGGTGAGGCAGCGTCTGTGGAGGAAAGGAAATAGGCGACGTTTCTGGTCGAACAGAGGCAACCTTCAGATATAGGCAACCCAAACCCGTTTCGACCCGTTTCATAGCGAAAGGATTTGAGTATAGGAGCAGGGAGGTTCTACTGCAGTTGTACAGGGTCTTGGTGAGGCCACACCTGGAGTATTGCGTACAGTTTTGGTCTCCGAAATCTGAGGAAAGGCATCCTTGCCATAGAGGGGGTACAGGGAAGATTCACCAGACTGATTCCTGAGATGTCAGGACTTTCATATGAGGAAAGATTGGATAGACTCGGCTTGTACTCGCTGGAATTTAGAAGATTGAGGGGGGATCTTATAGAAACTTACAAAATTCTTAAGGGGTTGGACAAGCTAGATGCTGGAAGATTGTTCCCGATGTTGGGGGAGTCCAGAACAAGGGGTCACAGTCTAAGGATAAGGGGGAATTCCTTTAGGACCGAGATGAGGAAAACATTCTTTACACAGAGAGTGGTGAGTCTCTGGAATTCTCTGCTACAGAAGGTAGTTGAGGCCAGTTCATTGGCTATATTTAAGAGGGCGTTAGATGTGGCCCTTGTGGCTAAAGGGATCAGGGGGTATGGAGAGAAGGCAGGTACGGGATACTGAGTTGGATGATCAGCCATGATCACATTGAATGGCGGTGCAGGCTCATAGATGCTGCCTCAGCCGCTGAGTTTCTCCAGCATTGTTGGCTACCTTTAATCAGACTTTGCTGGCTTTACTTTGCACTAAAGGCCGTTCCCTTATCACGTATCTATGCACTGTCAATGGCTCGATTGTGATCATGATCCCAGGAATGTGTAGGTTGACCGATGATGAGCGTTTGTCGGCACTGGGCCTGTACTCGCTGGAGTTTCAGAAGAATGAAGGGGGACCTCATTGAAACTTCCGAATAGTGAAAGGCCTGGATAGAGTGGATGCCATCAGGTAGAAGGTACAGGAGCCTGAAATCTGGTACATCCAGGTTCAGGAACAGCTTCTTCCCCACAGCCATCAGGCTATCAAACTCGCCATCAAACAAACTCTGAACAATAACAGCCTATTGCACTTTATCTGTTTATTTATGTCTATATATCTGGTCTATGCTATATAGACTCGCTGAACAGTTCTGTATTTATGCCGACTATATTCTGTTGTGCTGCAGCAAGCAAGAATGTCATTGTCCTATCTGGGACACATGGCATAAAACTCTCTTAACTTGATGCGGAGAGGGTGTTTCCACCAGTGGGGAGAGTCTAGGGCTAGAGGACACAGCTTCAGAATAAAAGGACGTTCCTTCAGGAAGGAGATGAGGAGGAATGTCTTTAGTCAGAGGGTAGTGAATTTGTGGAATTCTTTGCCACAGAAGCTGTGGAGGCCACAAGTCAGTGGATATTTTTAAGGCAGAGATAGATAGATTATTGATTAGTACATGTGTCAGAGGTTATGGGGAGGAGGCAGGAGAGTGGGGTTAGGAGGGAGAGATAGATCAGCCATGATTTGATGGGCCGAATGGCCTAATTCTGCTCTTATTCCTAGATCCCTGTGGAACAGAGGGATCTAGGAATAACTGTTCCCTGAAGGTGGAATCGCATGTAGATAGGGTGGTAAAGAAAGCTTTTGGTGTGCTGGCCTTTAAAATTAGAGAAATTAGAGCATGGAATATAGGAGTAGGGAAGTAATGTTAAAATTGTACAAGGCATTGGTGAGACCAATTCTGGAGTATGGTGTACAATTTTGGTCGCCTAATTACAGGAAGGATGTCAACAAAATAGAGAGAGTACAGAGGAGATTTACCAGAATGCTGCCTGGGTTCCAGCAACTAGGTTACAGAGAAAGGTTGAACAAGTTAGGTCTTTATTCTTTGGAGCGCAGAAGGTTAAGGGGGGACTTGATTGAGGTCTTTAAAATGATGAAAGGGATAGACAGAGTTGACGTGGATAAGCTTTTCCCATTGAGGGTAGGGAAGATTCAAACAAGAGGGCATGACATGATAATTAAGGGACAGAAGTTTAGGGGTAACATGAGGGGGAACTTCTTTACTCAGAGAGTGGTGGCTGTGTGGAATGATCTTCCAGCAGAAGTGGTGGAGGCAGGATCGATTTTAACATTTAAAAGTAAAGTGGATGGGTATATGGACGGGAAGGGAATGGAGGGGTATGGTCTGAGTGCAGGTAGATGGGACTAGGGGAAAATAAATGGTCGGCACGGACTGGAAGGGCCGAGAAGGCCTGTTTCCGTGCTGTAATTGTTATATGGTTATATGGTTATTCCGCGGGCTGGTTAGCACGCAACAAAAGCTTTTTACTGTATCTCGGTACATGTGACAATAAACTAAACTAAACAGAAACTGAACTGAATTAGGTTTGAGGCGAGGAGGGGAAAGATTTAATGGACACATGATGGGTAACTTTTTCACGCAAAGGATGTTAGGTGCATGGAACGAGCTGCTGGAAGAGGTAGTTGAGGCAGGGACTGTTGCAATGCTTACAAAATATTTAGACAAGTATATGGATAGGACAGGTTTAGAGGGATCTTGGCCAAACACAGGCAGGTGGGACTAGTGTAGATGGGACATGTTGGCCGGTGCGGACAAGTTGGGCCAAAGGACCATTTTGAAAACTGTAAAGGGCCTGTCCCACCAGCATGCAACTCTATGCGATGAGCGCGACCTAACGTGGTCGCTTGAGCTGCCCGGCGTTGTGGGGCCGGTCCCACTTCGATCGCCGGAGCCGTGCGGAATTGTGCGGAGTTCGTCCCGACATCGCGCGGGGCTCCGAAAAACTGACTATGTTCGAAAATTCCGCGCGGCAACGGTTTCTCGGCTCGCAGTCGCCTCGACGCATTACACACCGCCTCGACGTCGTGCCTCCATGACCCTCTCTGTGTGTGGCTCCGTGGCCCTCTGTGTGTGTGCCTCTGTGCCCCTCTCTGTGTGCCCCTCTCTGTCCTGGCGAACTTACCTGAAGACCTCGCTCCAAGTTCGCCTCACTTTGCGCCGCGTTGCGCCACTCACCCGACCTCCGCGCGGCCCTCGCTGCCGGTTTGGTCGCGCTTGCCGCATGCAGGCGCATGCTGGTGGGAACGGCCCTGTACAGGGGATCACCCGACCTCCGCGCGGCCCCCGCTTCTAGTTTGATCGCGCTCATCGCATGGAGTCGGATGCTGGTAGGACAGGCCCTTAAGACTCTAGAGTCTAAGCTGGTTGTGGATAGTGGCAAACAGGATTAAATATTGTAAAGTCAGTATCAAATGTAATCATTCCAATGCAAGGGATCGTGATGAACTTCAATGTGCAAATCTGTTCAGGCCCTTAAGCAGTCCTTAGACAAGCACAAATATTCTTGGCAAATGCACGAGTTACTGCAAAGAATTTAAATGCCTTTGAAACCTTTTCAAACCAAACTCTTGTGAACTTCCTTGTGTTAGCGGAGAGCATTGTACGGAACGTTCCCAAATAAAGTAAAGTTCCCAAGCAATATGACGAAGAGACTCTGACGACAGGTGCCATCCCGAAACGTCACCTATCCATGTTCTCCACAGATGCTGCCTGACCCGCTGAGTTACTCCAGCACTCTGTGAAACGTCACCTATCCATGTTCTCCACAGATGCTGCCTGACCCGCTGAGTTACTCCAGCACTCTGTGAAACGTCACCTATCCATGTTCTCCACAGATGCTGCCTGACCCGCTGAGTTACTCCGGCACTCTGTGAAACGTCACCTATCCGTGTTCTCCACAGATGCTGCCTGACCCGCTGAGTTACTCCAGCACTCTGTGAAACGTCACCTATCCATGTTCTCCACAGATGCTGCCTGACCCGCTGAGTTACTCCAGCACTCTGTGAAACGTCACCTATCCATGTTCTCCACAGATGCTGCCCGACCCGCTGAGTTACTCCGGCACTCTGTGAAACGTCACCTATCCATGTTCTCCACAGATGCTGCCTGACCCGCTGAGTTACTCCAGCACTCTGTGAAATGTCACCTATCCATGTTCTCCACAGATGCTGCCCGACCCGCTGAGTTACTCCAGCACTCTGTGAAACGTCACCTATCCATGTTCTCCACAGATGCTGCCTGACCCGCTGAGTTACTCCAGCACTCTGTGAAACGTCACCTATCCATGTTCTCCACAGATGCTGCCCGACCCGCTGAGTTACTCCGGCACTCTGTGTCCTTTCCGGAAAGTCTACTTGTTCGGGCGACACTGAAGTCTCAAGAATGCTGGATTAATATTGTTTTATTTTAATGCTTTAGAACGTTTTACCGTAACCTGGTGGCTCTTCTAAGCCTCAGTTAATGAAAACACGTATGCCGTACACATTGCTACCCATCTTGAGCAAATCACCAGTTGTCAAAAGAGAGTTAGATTTAATTCTTAGAGCTGAAGGAATCAAGGGAAGAAACAGGAACGGGGTACTGATTGTGGACGATCAGCCATGATCACATTGAATGGCGGTGCTGGCACTAAAGACTAGAGGTCATAGCCTCAGAATTAAAGGACGTTCCTTTAGGAAGAGGGGAGGGGTAAGGGGGGGGGACAAGGGGGAAGAGAGGAGGGAGAGAGGGGGCAATAGGGGGAGAAGAGGAGGGGGAGGGAGGGGGGAGGAAGGGGAGAGGGGGGAAGGGGGGGGAGAAAGGAAGCGAGGATACGAAAGAGGGAGACAGTGGGAGGCCTCTTATTAACGGCGTGATGATCCTCAGTGATGATGTTGGGATCCACTTGATGGCCTCTATGTAGACCTGGATCATCTTGTCTCTGGTCTAGCATATTGGGAATAAAGCCTACTGTGAGCTCACCACACCAGTGCCAGTGCGGTTACTGATGGTCTGGCATTGTGCCCAGTGCCACAGACCATAAAGTATGGTATGGCAATGGAGGTTCTACTGCAGTTGTACAGGGTTTTGGTGAGGCCACACCTGGAGTATTGCGCACAGTTTTGGTCTCCAAATCTGAGGAAAGACATTCTTGCCATAGAGGGGGTACAGAGAAGATTCACCAGACTGATTCCTGGGATGTCAGGACTTTCATATGAGGAAAGACTGGATAGACTCGGCTTGTACTCGCTGGAATTTAGAAGATTGACGAGGGATCTTATAGAAACTTACAAAATTGTGAAGGGGTTGGACAAGCTAGATGCTGGAAGATTGTTCCCGATGTTGGGGGAGGTCCAGAACAAGGGGTCACAGTCTAAGGATAAGGGGGAATTCCTTTAAGACCGAGATGAGGAAAACATTCTTTACACAGAGAGTGGTGAGTCTCTGGAATTCTCTGCCACAGAAGGTAGTTGAGGCCAGTTCATTGGCTATATTTAAGAGGGCATTAGATGTGGCACTTGTGGCTAAAGGGATCAGGGGGTATGGAGAGAAGGCAGGTACGGGATACTGAGTTGGATGATCAGGCATGATCACAGTGAATGGCAGTGCAGGCTCGAAGGGCCGAATGGCCAACTCCTGCACCTATTTTTCTATGTTTCTATAAAGGACCATCAGTCTTTTGAGCAGAATTAGGCCATTCGGCCCATCGAATCTATTCTGCCATGGCTGTTCTATATCTCCCTCTCAATCCCATTCTGCTGCACTCTTCCCCTATGACCTTGTAAGTCCCTGGAGGAATTCTCTTACGCATGAGCAGCAAGCAATGTACATCATTTTGGACACCATGTTTTAAGAAAGATGTTGTCAAGTTGGAAAGGGTGCAGAGAAGATTTACAAGGATGTTACCCAAACTAGAGCTACAGGGAGAGGTTGAGCATGCTGGGACTCTATTCCTTGGAGCGCAGGAGGATGAGGGGTGATCTTATAGAGGTGTACAAAATCATGAGAGGAATAGATCGGGTAGATGCACAGAGTTTCTTTCCCAGAGTAGGGGAATCGAGGACCAGAGGACAAAGGTTCAAGGTGAAGGGGAAAAGATTTAATGGGAATCTGAGGGGTAACTTTTTCACACAAAGGGTGGTGGGTGTGTGGAATGAGCTGCCAGAGATAGACACAGAGTGCTGGAGTAACTCAGTTGGTCGGGCAGCATCGATGGAGAACATGGATGGGTGAGGCTTTACATCGGAACCCTTCTTCAGACTCAATTTATTTTAACATGTTGGTTGTGCTATCATTCGTAAACGTCCAATAGACAATAGACAATAGGTGCAGGAGTAGGCCATTCGGCCCGTCGAGCCAGCACCGCCATTCAATGTGATCATGGCTGATCATCCCCAATCAGTACCCCGTTCCTGCCTTCTCCCCATATCCCCTGACTCCGCTATCTTTAAGAGCCTTATCTAGCTCTCTCTTGAAAGTATCCAGAGAACCTGCCTTCACCGCCCTCTGAGGCAGAGAATTCCACAGACTCACCACTCCCTGTGAGAAAATGTGTTTCCTCGTCTCCGTTCTAAATGGCTTACTCCTTATTCGTAAACTGTGGCCCCTGGTTCTGGACTCCCCCAACATCAGGAACATGTTTCCTGCCTCTGGCGTGTCCAAGCCCTTACCAATCTTATATGTTTCAATAAGATTCCCTCTCATCCTTCTAAACTCCAGAGTGTACTAGCCAGTGTCTTAAGGTATCTTAAATACTCATGCAATTCACATTTCCATCAGGTCGCTTGAAGGATTCCATTTTGTGGCATCATAAGCAGTAAATGCATTGCGTTCAGAAAAAAGCCATTACAATCTTGCATAAAAGATATTGCAGCAAATTAAATAATGATTTCTGTAAAATGGGCTGCGTCTAATTTATAGAGAGCTGTTTTTACTGCGTGTGTACATTAGAATCTATTCAGCCCTGGCTCGTAAACACAGTGAGTGATTCATCTCCTGGATTGTAATTCTGAAGATCGATTCATAAATTCATAAGGTCATTACTTCTAGGAGCAGAATTAGGCCATTCAGCCCATCGAGTCTACTCCACCATTCAGTCATGGCTGATCTATCTCTCTCTCTCAACCCCTTTCTCCTGCCTTCTCCCCGTAACCCCTGACACCCGCACTAACCAAGAATCTATCTATCTCTGCCTTAGATATGACGGTTGCTAGACACACATTACACGACCATGTGGCCCCCTCTCAGGCGGTTAAAATGCCGTGAGAGCTTCCTAACCAGCGCCACCCCTTTGGAAACAACACCAACTGAAGCTGGCCTCCAGATGTGGCAGAACAGACGAGCCTCTGTCCCTATTTCCACCAAGATGGGCACACCAATAGACACAAATAATGGATTGTAATTCTGAAGATCGATTCATAAATTCATAAGGTCATTACTTCTAGGAGCAGAATTAGGCAGAATCCGGCCCATCGACCCAGCACCGCCATTCAATGTGATCACAGAAACATAGAAACATAGAAATTAGGTGCAGGAGTAGGCCATTCGGCCCTTCGAGCCTGCACCGCCATTCAATGTGATCACAGAAACATAGAACATAGAAACATAGAAATTAGGTGCAGGAGTAGGCCATTCGGTCCTTCGAGCCTGCACCGCCATTCAATATGATCATGGCTGATCATCCAACTCAGTATCCCGTGCCTGCCTTCTCTCCATACCCTCTGATCCCTTTAGCCACAAGGGCCACATCTAACTCCCTCTTAAATATAGCCAATGAACTGGCCTCAACTACCCTCTGTGGCAGAGAGTTCCAGAGACCCACCACTCTCTGTGTGAAAAAAGTCCTTCTCATCTCGGTCCTAAAGGATTCCCCCCTTATCCTTAAGCTGTGACCCCTTGTCCTGGACCTCCCCAACATCGGGAACAATCTTCCTGCATCTCGCCTGTCCAACCCCTTAAGAATGTTGTAAGTTTCTATAAGATCCCCTCTCAATCTCCTAAATTCTAGAGAGTATAAACCGAGTCGATGCAGTCTTTGTTAATAAGACAGTCCTGACATCCCAGGAATCAGTCTGGTGAACCTTCTCTGCATTCCCTCTATGGCAATAATATCCTTCCTCAGATTTGGAGACCAGAACTGTACGCAATAATGCCTGATCATCCCCAATCAGTACCCCGTTCCTGCCTTCTCCCCATATCCCCTGACTCTGCTATCTTTAAGAGCCCTATCGAGCTCTCACTTGAAAGAATCCAGAGAACCGGCCTCCACCGGCCCCCTGAGGCAGAGAATTCCACACACTCACCACTTTCTGTGAGAAAAATTGTTTCCTCGTCTCCGTTCTAAATGGCTTACCCCTTATTCTTAAACTGTGGCCCCTGGTTCTGGACTCCCCCAACATCGGGAACATATTTCCTGCCTCTAGTGTGTCCAAACCCTTAACAATATTATGACATGAGATGGGAGACATCTCATGACATGAAATGTCTCAACCGACTGCAAACCGGGGTCGGGTAGTCAAGGGTGACAATGCACAAGTGGGGTTACATGGAGGGTATAACAACCCGTGACCCAGACAATGCAACACCTACTGCAACGCCCATCGCTGGATAATCCACGTAGTATTGCAGACCTTGCATTTGACACTCCAATAGTGCAACGATGTGTATAGCAGTAACAAGCCACTATATAGCATAAACCCCCTGTCCCACATAGGAGACCTAATCAGCAACCTCTGGTGACCTTGCCCGCCACCCAAGGTTTCCATGAGGTCTCTGGAGGTTTTGGTCACTCTCCCTAATGGTCGAAAGTGGTTTCCGCGTGGTCGAGGCTTCATCTAGGTTGCTGCTATTTTTTCATCGTGATTAAGACCGGCCTCGACTAAAAATAGATTGCCGTTTTAAAAATCGATAATTTTTTTGTCGCAGGTCTAGTCGAAGCCGGTTTCCTTGGTGGCAGATTAGGTAAGGGGGAGATGCAACGAGACCTGGGTGTCATGGTACACCAGTCATTGAAAGTAGGCATGCAGGTGCAGCAGGCAGTGAAGAAAGCAAATGGTATGTTAGCATTCATAGCGAAAGGATTTGAGTATAGGAGCAGGGAGGTTCTACTGCAGTTGTACAGGGTTTTGGTGAGGCCACACCTGGAGTACTGCGTACAGTTTTGGTCTCCAAATCTGAGGAAAGACATCCTTGCCATAGAGGGGGTACAGAGAAGATTCACCAGACTGATTCCTGGGATGTCAGGACTTTCATATGAGGAAAGATTGGATAGACTCGGTTTGTACTCGATGGAATTTAGAAGATTGAGGGGGGATCTTATAGAAACCTACAAAATTCTTAAGGGGTTGGACAAGCTAGATGCTGGAAGATTGTTCCCGATGTTGGGGGAGTCCAGAACAAGGGGTCACAGTCTAAGGATAAGGGGGAATTCCTTTAGGACCGAAATGAGGAAAACATTCTTTACACAGAGAGTGGTGAGTCTCTGGAATTCTCTGCCACAGAAGGTAGTTGAGGCCAGTTCATTGGCTATATTTAAGAGGGCGTTAGATGTGGCACTTGTGGCTAAAGGGATCAGGGGGTATGGAGAGAAGGCAGGTACGGGATACTGAGTTGGATGATCAGCCATGATCACATTGAATGGCGGTGCAGGCTCGAAGGGCCGAATGGCCTACTCCTGCACCTATTTTCTATGTTTCTATGTTTCCTTCATGGTCGAGGAAGGTTTTCAACACGTGGGTGGGAGGTGGTAGGAGGTTGCAGGTCACCTCCACCTTGATTTTTTTTTAGGGTGGCGGGCAAGGTCACCAGAGGTTGCTGTTTAGGTCTCCTAAGTGGGACAGGGGCTTTGCGACACGAAAGGCGAAGACTGAGTCTTCGTGTGTTTACCGTTTTCCATATTTCATAATATAACTAAAATGATGACCAATTCCATCATAGAACTGAATGAAACTGAGCTGGTAAGATGCATTTCTGGCTGATTCATTTTGTGAATATTTTAACTTCAGATTATTTCTTTGGTACAACATCAAACTTTCTCAGAGGTGGGAGCTAAAATCCTTGATTCTTACCCGACACGATATCCAAGGCTTCACTTCCCCAGTCCTTTGAGTGGAACGGTGATTCGGGCCCAGTCTTGTGCCTTGGGCAATTGTAGTCACTTCTTCACGAAGGCTTTGAAGATTCTGGGTTGATAATAACACAGACGTCAAGCATTACTAAGTGTCAAGACTCCAGGGCGAAGATTCAAGAGTAGACAAAATTGATGGAGAAACTCAGCGGGTGAGGCACCATCCATGGAGCGAAGGAAATCGGCAACGTTTCGGGCAGAAACCCGCTGAGTTTCTCCAGCATTTTTGTCTACCTTCGATTTTCCAGCATCTGCAGTTCCCTCTTAAACTATGATAAAAGATACAGGCCATTGTTGGCTGTTTGTTGGGTGGAAACGAGAAGCTAGTGCGACTTGGGTGGGGGAGGGATAGAGAGAGAGGGGATGCCGGGGCTATCTTAAGTGAGGGTTTGTCGGCTAATTATAACCATATAACCATTTAACAATTACAGCACGGAAACAGGACTTCTCGGCCCTTCCAGTCCGTGCCGACCATTTATTTTCCCCTAGTCCCATCTACCTGCACTCAGACCATACCCCTCCATTCCCTTCCCGTCCATATACCTATCCACTTTACTTTTAAATGTTAAAATCGATCCTGCCTCCACCACTTCTGCAGGAAGCTCATTCCACACAGCCACCACTCTCTGAGTAAAGAAGTTCCCCCTCATGTTACCCCTAAACTTCTGTCCCTTAATTCTCATGTCATGCCCTTGATTATCTTGATATAATTGTATGTAGAGAGTATACAAGAGTGCACAAGCCCAGCCGCTCCTTTCTCTCAGCATATGACAGTCCCGCCATCCCGGGAATTAACCTGGTGAACCCATGCAGCACTACCTCAATAGCAAGAATGTCCTTCCTCAAATTAGGGCATTAGCAACGCCTACCTGACACATGCTGGCTGTTCTTCAGAGCTCCCATCCACTGAGCATCACCCTGGCCACGCTCTCACCCCACCCCTGCCATCGGGAAGAAGGTGCAGCAAAATATACAGGTACAGCGGAGGTGGACAAAAATGCTGGAGAAACTCAGCAGGTTCATGAGGCAGCTTCTATGTATGGAGAGAAGGAATAGGTGACGCTTCGGGTCGAGCCCCTTCTTCAGACTCTCCATAGATGCTGCCTCACCCGCTGAGTTTCTCCAGCACTTTGGTCTACCTTCGGTCTTCCAGCATCTGCAGTTCCTTCTTAAAGATTCAAGAGCGTTCAACAAAACAGTTGTCCTATGTCCCAAAACCGAACGATGAAATTCTTACATGCCGCATGCAGCAGCAGCAGGACAACTGGTTGGTAATAAATAATATGGTGAACAAAAAAATGAATAAATTCCTGTTCATAAATTCATATTATGGGGGAAGAATGAGGCCATTCGGCCCATCAAGTCTACTCCGCCATTCAACCATGGCTGATCTATCTCTCCCTCTCAACCCCATTCTCCTGCCTTCTCCCCGTAACCCCCGACACCCGCACTGTTTAATGATTTAGTTTGGGGATGTAACATGGAAACAAGACCTTCAGACCAGCGTCCAAATGACTATTGATCACCCGATCACATGACTATTGATCACCCGATCATATGAATATTGATCACCCGATCGTCTGACTATTGATCACCCGGTCAAATGATTAATGATCACCCGATCATATGACTATTGATCACCCGATCACATGACTATTGATCACCCGATCATATGACTATTGATCACCCGATCATATGACTATTGATCACCTGATCATCTGACTATTGATCACCCGATCACATGACTATTGATCACCCGATCACATGACTATTGATCACCCGATCACATGACTATAGATCACCCGATCACATGACTATTGATCACCCGATCACATGACTATAGATCACCCGATCATATGACTATTGATCACCCGATCACATGACTATAGATCACCCGATCATATGACTATTGATCACCCGATCACATGACTATAGATCACCCGATCATATGACTATTGATCACCTGATCATATGTTATTGCATATATGTTCCATGTTATCCCACTTTCTCATTTTTTAGTTTAGTTTAGTTGAGAGTTTCAGCAGGGAAACAGGCCCTTCGGCCCACCGGGTCCGCTCCGACCATGCGATCGCCGCACACTACCCTACACACACTAGGGACGATTTTTACATTTATACCAGGCCAATTAACCTACAAACCTGGACGTCTTTGGACTGTGGGAGGAAACCGAAGATCTGGGGGAAAACCCACGCAGGTCACGGGGAGAACGTACAAACTCCACACAGACAGCACCCGTAATCGGGATCGAACTACTCTCATCTATTCTCTACACACGAGGGGTAATTAACCCACAAACCCGCACATCTTGAGGCAGTGCAGCGTAGGTTCACGAGATTGATCCCTGGGATGGCGGGACTGTCATATGAGGAAAGATTGAAAAGACTAGGCTTGTATTCACTGGAGTTTAGAAGGATGAGGGGGGATCTTATAGAAACATATAAAATTATAAAAGGACTGGACAGGCTAGATGCAGGAAAAATGTTCCCAATGTTGGGCGAGTCCAGAACCAGGGGCCACAGTCTTAGAATAAAGGGGAGGTCATTTAACACTGAGGTGAGAAAAAACCTTTTCACCCAGAGAGTTGTGAATTTGTGGAATTCCCTGCCCCAGAGGACAGTGGAGGCCAAATCACTGGATGGATTCAAGAGAGAGTTAGATAGAGCTCTGGGGGCTAGTGGAGTCAAGGGATATGGGGAGAAGGCAGGCACGGGTTATTGATTAGGGACGATCAGTCATGATCACAATGAATGGCGGTGCTGGTCCGAAGGGCCGAATGGCCTCCTCCTGCACTTATTTTCTATGTTTCTTTGGGATGTGGGAAAAAACCCGTAAGGTCAGGGGGAGAATGTACAAACTCCACAGCCGAGGTCAGGATCGAACCCGGGTCTCTGGCGCTGCAAAGCACCGGCAAAACCAACGTTCCCTTCAAGTTTCTCGCCCACCGAGTTGTGTGTTCTTTTTAAGTGTATCGCTGCTGGCAAATTAATTTCACTGCACCTTCGGGTGCATTAAATTGACTTTGACTTTGACCACATCATATTGTACACAATAGACAATAGGCAATAGACAATAGGTGCAGGAGTAGGCCATTCGGCCCCTCGAGCCAGCACCGCCATTCAATGTGATCATGGCTGATCATCCCCAATCAGTACCCCGTTCCTGCCTTCTCCCCATATCCCCTGACTCCGCTATCTTTAAGAGCCCAATCTAGCTCTCTCTTGAAAGCATCCAGAGAACCGGCCTCCACCGCCCTCTGAGGCAGAGAATTCCACAGACTCACCACTCTCTGTGAGAAAAAGTGTTTCCTCGTCTCCGTTCTAAATGGCTTACTCCTTATTCTTAACACGAGCACTATCCTACTCCGACTCGGGACAATTTACAATTCTGCTGCGTCAATGTTCCCTTCAGATATTTTATCCACTTCTGTCAGTTCCCCCCTCAGCCTCCTGGTCTCCTATTTACAGTCTGTTGAGGTAGCAATGAAGTGAAGTTCTCCAGCAGTGGGGAGGCATGCTGTCAGCTTCAGGCAGAGCACTCTGAATGAGAAGTGGTGAAGATAGAGTTATCACAATTGGTCTACTCTGAATTAGACCAATTGTGATAACTCTATCTTCACCAGTTTGCCTTTTCATCTAAACTTGCTGAAAACCTCATGGCTCAAAGTTCTGGGTCCATACTTGCAACTTCATTATATTTCATTAATTATAGATCACTCATTTTGGAGTTATGGCTCATAAATAAAAGTCTTGCACTTGGTTAAAAACGCCTTTCACAAGCTCTCGCCACAAGAGTACTTCAAAATATATTCCTCGTTCCCACAATTTCTGTGCACAAAGACATTCTCATGACAATCCCCATGGTTTCTAAGGCAGACTACGTATATATCAATCTTATAGCTGTGCACAAAATCGCGAGAGAAATAGATCGGGTAGATGCACAGTCACTTATAACCATATAACCATATAATAATTACAGCACGGAAACAGGCCCTCTCGGCCCTTCCAGTCCGTGCCGACCATTTATTTTCCCCTAGTCCCATCTACCTGCACTCAGACCATACCCCTCCATTCCCTTCCCGTCCATATACCTATCCACTTTACTTTTAAATGTTACAATCGATCCTACCTCCACCACTTCTGCTGGAAGATCATTCCACACAGCCACCACTCTCTGAGTAAAGATGTTCCCCCTCGTGTTACCCCTAAACTTCTGTCCCTTAATTCTCATGTCATGCCCTCTTGTTTGAATCTTCCCTACCCTCAATGGGAAAAGCTTATCCATGTCAACTCTGTCTATCCCTTTCATCATTTTAAAGACCTCAATCAAGTCCCCCCTTAACCTTCTGCGCTCCAAAGAATAAAGACCTAACTTGTTCAACCTTTCTCTGTAACTTAGTTGCTGGAACCCAGGCAACATTCTAGTAAATCTATTGATAGGAGACGATCAGCCATGATCACAATAAATGGCGGTGCTGGCTCGAAGGGCTGAATGGCCTCCTCCTGCACCTAATTTCTATGTTTCTACGTTTCTATGTTTCTATGTCAGTCAAGTCAAGTTTATTCGTCACATACGTAAACGAGATGAGCAGTGAAATGCAAAGTGGCAAAGCTTGCGGATTGTGCAAAATAACTACAAAACAGAATGGAACAGAATCAGAATTACATATTTGTGGGAGAAAAAAAAGAAGAAACAGCAGTTTTAAAAAGACACCACACAACAGTAAATTGGTCCAGTAAGTTAGTCCCTGGTGAGATAGGAGTTTAATGGCCTCTAGGAAGGAACTCCGTCTCATCCTCTCCGTTCTCACAGCATGGCAACGGAGGCGCTTGCCCGACCGTAGCAGCTGGAACAGTCCGTTGCTGGGGTGGACGGGGTCCCCCATGACCTTGTTGGCTCTAGATTTCCACTCCAACCAGGCCCCCATTTGGAGTATTATGTTCACTTTTGGTCCCCCTGCTGTGGGAAGGATCTTGGCAGGATGTTGGAGGAAGCTGGGAAGAGTGCAGAGAAACATAGAAACATACAAATGAGGTGCAGGAGTAGGCCATTCGGCCCTTCGAGCCTGCACCGCCATTCAATGTGATCATGGCTGATCATCCAACTCAGTATCCCGTACCTGCCTTCTCTCCATACCCCCTGATCCCCTTAGCCACAAGGACCACATCCCTCTCAATCCCTCTCAACTCCCTCTTAAATATAGCCAATGAACTGGCCTCAACTACCCTCTGTGGCAGAGAGTTCCAGAGACCCACCACTCTGTGTGTGAAAAAAGTCCTTCTCATCTCGGTCCTAAAGGATTTCCCCCTTATCCTTAAGCTGTGACCCCTTGTCCTGGACCTCCCCAACATCGGGAACAATCTTCCTGCATCTAGCCTGTCCAACCCCTTAAGAATTTTGTAAGTTTCTATAAGATCCCCTCTCAATCTCCTAAATTCTAGAGAGTATAAACCGAGTCTATGCAGTCTTTGTTCATAAGACAGTCCTGACATCCCAGGAATCAGTCTGGTGAAACTTCTCTCTATGGCAATAATGTCCTTCCTCAGATTTGGAAGATATACAAGGATGTGTAGGGAGGAACTGCAGACGCTGGTTTAAAATGAGAGATCGGCACAATGAACTGGAGTAACTCAGCGGGTCAGGCAGCGTCTCTGGAGGAAAGGAATGCGTGACGTTCCGGGTCGAGACCCTTCTTCAGACAGAGAGGCAGGGGAAAGAGAAACGAGGGATATAGATGGTGATGAAGCGAGATAGAGGACAAATAAACGACAGATATGCAAAAGCGAAACGATGATCAGGGAAAGGTGGAGCCCACAATGCTCCAGTGTTGGCTGTGGGCTCGGCGAGTTACACAGACAATGAATCTCAACCGGACGACAGCGAAACTAGTGCAACTACCAGAACCAGGGGCCACAGTTTAAGAATAAGGGGTAAGCCATTTAAAACAGAGGCGAGGAAACACTTTTTCTCACAGAGAGTGGTGAGTCTGTGGAATTCTCTGCCACAGAGGGCGGTGGAGGCCAGTTCTCTGGATGCTTTCAAGAGAGAGCTAGATAGGGCCCTTAAAGATAGTGGAGTCAGGGGATATGGGGAGAAGGCAGGAACGGGGTACTGATTGGGGATGATCAGCCATGATCACATTGAATGGCGGTGCTGGCTCGAAGGGCTGAATGGCCTACTCTTGCACCTATTGTCTATAACTCTTGCAATGTGCGCCACGAAAATATCTGTCCTGAAATCACCCCGCACACTCGCAATTTCCCCCCGATATTAAAGATGTTTACCTTGGCTGGGATGAAGAACAAAGTACTGAGTGTTGGAAATTCCCCAGTGAACGGCGAGAAAATAGGAAGAGATTTCACCTTGGGTCATGGATTTGATTTCTCGCAGCTTGCTGGAGACAGTGAAATAAGCAGCGGGGGGATAATGCCCCAGAGTACAGGATGGACAGCGAATCCTCCTTGGTGCTGACACCAAGTTAATGGCTGTGCTGGCTCGAAGGGCCGAATGGCCTACTCCTGCTCCTATTGTCTATTGCCTCATATTTCGCTTGGGCAGCTTACACCCCTAGTGGTGTGAACATTGATGACTTCAAGTAATCCTTGCAACCCTTCTCTCTCCACCCCTCCCCCAACCTACTAGATATACAAAGATGTTGTGTTTGGTGCTGTTTGTCATCTATCTTGATTATTTTGAATGAGAACAGACAGGGCAGGATTAGCGAGTTTGCAAACGATACGTATGTGGGTGGTTTTGCAGATGGAGAAGGTGGATGTCAAAAATGGCAGCAGCATCTGGGCGGGCGGAGGAATGGTTGATGGAATTTAATGCAGATAAACGTGAGGTGTTGTCTTTTGGGGAGTCTAACAAGGGCAGGACCTACAGAGTGAATGGTCGGCCTCTGGGTAGTATTGTAGAGTAGAGGGATCTAGGAGTACAGGTGCGTGGTTCCTTGAAGGTCGAGTCGCAGGTAGATAAGGTGGTCAACAAGGCTTTTGTCACTTTGGCCTTCATCAGACAGAGTATTGAGTATAGAAGTTGGGAGGTGATGTTGCAGTTGCATAACACGTTGGTGAGAACGCATTTAGAGTATTGTGTTCAGTTCTGGGCACCATGTTATAGGAAAGATATTGTCAAGCTGGAAAGGGTTCAGAGAAGATTTACGAGGATGTTGCCAGGACTAGAGGGTGTGAGCTACAGGGAGAGGTTGAGTAGGCTGGGTCTCTATTCCTTGGAGCGCAGGAGGATGAGGGGCAATCTTATAGAGGTGTACAAAATCATGAGGAGAATAGATCGGGTAGACGCACAGAGTCTCTCGCCCAGAGTAGGGGCATCAAGAACCAGAGGACATAGGTTTAAGGTGAGGGGGGAAAGATTTAATAGGAATCTAGGAATAGAGGTAACCTTTTACACAGAGGGTGGTGGGTGAATGGAACGAGCTGCTGGAGGAGGTAGTTGAGGCTGGGACTATCACAACAGTTGAGAAACAATTAGACAGGTACATGGACAAGATAGATTTAGAGGGATATGCGCCAAAGGGACTAGTGTAGCTGGGGCATGTTGTTTGGTGTGGGCAAGCTGGGCCCAAGGGCCTGTTGCAATGGTGCATCTAGGACATCCAGGACATCTACTCTCCGAACCAGTTCTCTTGCACCCGTGTACAACGCCGCTGTGTACACTGCCCCAGCACGGAGCCGCAGCGCTCATACTAGCAAGCTGGACTCCATCCTCAACTACACCGTTGCGTACAGTTCTGGTCTCCAAATCTGAGGAAGGACATTATTACCATAGAGGGAGTGCAGAGAAGGTTCACCAGACTGATTCCTGGGATGTCAGGACTGTCTTATGAACAAAGACTGCATAGACTCGGTTTATACTCTCTAGAATTTAGGAGATTGAGAGGGGATCTTATAGAAACTTACAAAATTCTTAAGGGGTTGGACAGGGTAGATGCAGGAAGATTGTTCCCAATGTTGGGGAGGTCCAGGACAAGGGGTCACAGCTTAAGAATAAGGGGGAAATCCTTTAGGACCGAGATGAGAAGGAATTTTTTCACACAGAGAGTGGTGAGTCTCTGGAACTCTCTGCCACAGAGGGTAGTTGAGGCCAGTTCATTGGCTATATTTAAGAGGGAGTTAGATGTGGCCCTTGTGGCTAAGGGGATCAGAGGGTAAGGAGAGAAGGCAGGTACGGGATACTGAGTTGGATGATCAGCCATGATCATATTGAATTGCGGTGCAGGCTCGAAGGGCTGAATGGCCTACTCCTGCACCTAATTTCTATGTTTCCATGTTTCTACCATGCGGATCATCACCTACTCCAATGGAACTTCTGCTGTCAGATACCTGCGAGCACCGAGTCACAGAGAGCACTTCACCCACAGGCCGGTGTGCAAGGCCCCATCGGACGCCAAACATCCCTTGCACCACCTCGCCCAGGACTCGCAGCGACTGGGCCCTCAATGCCCGTCATCTCGTCGCCCCCGTCTCCCGTCACGCAGCGACCCTCTGTGGCTCCAGTTCCAACACACGAGGTGCACGGAGAGCCAGCTGGGACCCCCTCAATTCACTGTTGCACCAAACACCACAGCCCCACCGAACACCATCAGACCTGCCCCGCAGAGAGTGGGTCGCGCTGAACCCGCTCCGTACACGGGTCGGCCGGTTCAACGCCAACATGCATCGCTGGGGGGCTGCGTCCATCGGCATCCTGCGTGCGTGGAGCAGACCGGCAAACGCCATTTTCCACTGCGTTGTCCTCCGCCCCCCCCCCCCCGGTGGAGGGGTAGACCTCACGGCCCTCGACAACAACACGTTGAGCTGGCGACAGCGCCAGGAGGCCGTTACATAACCGCTGCTGCCTCAAACGCACAAGAAGACGAAGAACCACTCTATGACTCAAAACAGAACACAATCTGTGACAGGCTGCAATACCATTTCCATTTAACTATGATCTTTAAATAAAACACTCGATAACGTTCTTAATAAAAGACATATGGCCAAAATAAAAAAAATACTCAAGAAAAAAATTAAGCTGCGGGAATTGGATAAGAAAATAACTACACGATAGTGGGGAAAGATGAGTGGATGCAGTAATAATGATGAGTTGCCAGTGTGGATCTCAGCATTAAGGATGTTTATACATAATTATAATGAGCACTAACCAATGAACAGCAAAGATTGGTGGTAATATTTCACGCCATTAGAAAACAGGAATATTCACAAAAATATAGAAACATAGAAACATAGAAAAATAGGTGCAGGAGTAGGCCATTCGGCCCTTCGACCCTGCACCGCCATTCAATATGATCATGGCTGATCATCCAGCTCAGTATCCCGTACCTGCCTTCTCTCCATACCCCCTGATCCCTTTAGCTACAAGTGCCACATCTAACTCCCTCTTAAATATAGCCAATGAACTGGCCTCAACTACCCTCTGTGGCAGAGAATTCCAGAGACTCACCACTCTCTGTGTAAAGAATGTTTTCCTCATCTCGGTCCTAAAGGTCCTAAGTTTAGAAGGATGAGAGGGGATCTTATTGAAACATATAAGATTATTAAGGGTTTGGACGCGCTAGAGGCAGGAAACATGTTCCTGATGTTGGGGGAGTCCAGAACCAGGGGCCACAGTTTAAGAATAAGGGGGTAAGCCATTTAGAACAGAGATGAGGAAACACTTTTTCACAGAGAGAGTTGTGAGTCTGTGGAATTCTCTGCCTCAGAGGGCGGTGGAGGCCGGTTCTATGTATATTTTCAAGAGAGAGCTAGATAGGACTTGAAGATAGTGGAGTCAGTGGAGCCTGGAGCTTAGAAGGATGAGAGGGGATCTTATTGAAACATATAAGATTATTAAGGGTTTGGACACGCTAGGGGCAGGAAACATGTTCCCGATGTTGGGGGAGTCCAGAACCAGGGCCCACAGTTTAGGAATAAGGGGTAGGCCATTTAGAACGGAGTCGAGGAAACACGTTTCCAATTAGAGAGTTGTGAGTCTGTGGAATTCTCTGCCTCAGAGGGCGGTGGAGGCCGGTTCTCTGTATATTTTCAAGAGAGAGCTAGATAGGGCTCTTAAAGATAGCGGAGTCAGGGGATATGGGGAGAAGGCAGGAACAGGGTACTGATTGGGGATGATCAGCCGTGATCACATTGAATATAGGGGAGGTCGTTCAGAATAAAGGGGAGGACATTTAGGACTGAGATGAGAAAAAAATGTTCACCCAGAGAGTTGTGAATTTGTGGAATTCTCTGCCACAGAGGGCAGTGGAGGCCAAATCATTGGATGGATTTAAGAGAGAGTTAGATAGGACTCAAAGAGCTGTTGGAATCAAGTGATATGGGGAGAAGGCAGGCACGGGTTATTGATTGGGGACGATCAGCCATGATCACAATGAATGGCGGTGCTGGCTCGAAGGGCCGAATGGCCTCGTCCTGCACCTATTTTCTATGTTTCTATGTTACTATGAATGGCGGAGCTGGCTTGATGGGCTGAATGGCCTGCTGCTGCACCTACTGTCTATTGTCTATTGCCCTTTGGCCCAACTTGCCCAAACCATAATGTCATTCTCCGACAGCAGGAAGGCCAAAGATGAACGCTATGCTCCAAGTGCGGCAAAACGTAATAATTTTCACCAAAAGTTTAGTTTAATCTGAAAGGTACAGTGTGGAACTTCGGCCCATCGGCCCATCGCCTCTGCACCGGCCAGTGATCACCCTACACACTTGTTCTATCCCACACATTGGGCAGAATTTTCAAAAGCCAATTAACCGACAAACCCGCACGTCTTTGGAGTGTGGGAGGAAACTGGGGCACCCGGAGAAAACCCACGCAGGTCACGGGGAGAACGTACAAACTCCGTACAGACAGCACCCGTGGACAGGATGGAACCCGGGTCTCTGGCGCTGTGAGGCAGCAACTCTACCGCTGCGCCACCGTGCGCCCAAACTGTGTCGACACATGACTATACAGAGAACGGAGCGATGTGGATCAGGTGTGGAGGAGAATGAGAGGTGATCTTACAGAGGTGTATAAAATCACGAGGGGAATAGATCGGGTAGACGCTCAGAGTCTCTTGCCCAGAGCAGGGGAATCCAGGACCAGAGGGGATAGGGTTAAGGTGAGGGGGGAAAGATTTAATAGCAATCTGAGGGGTAACTTTTTCACACAAAGGGTGGTTGGTGTATGGAACATGCTGCCGGGCAGGTGGGACTAGTGGAGATGGGATGTTGGCGTGGGCAAGTTGGGCTGAAGGGCCTGTTTCCATGCTGTGTGTCTCTGTGACTCTGTGACTCTGTGACTCTGTGTCTCTGTGTGTGTCTCTCTCTCTCTCTCTCTCTCTCTCTGTGTCTCTGTGTCTCTGTGTCTCTGTGTCTCTCTCTCTCTCTCTCTCTCTCTCTCTCTGTGTCTCTGTGTCTCTGTGTCTCTTTCTCTCTCTGTGTCTCTGTGTCTCTGTGACTGTGACTCTGTGTCTCTGTGTCTCCGTGTCTCCGACTCTGTGACTGTGTCTCTGTGTCTCTCTCTCTCTCTCTCTCTGTGTCTGTGTCTCTCTCTCTCTCTGTCTGTGTGTGTGTGTGTCTCTCTCTCTGTGTCTCTGTGTCTCTCTCTCTCTCTCTGTGACTCTGTGTCTCAGTGACTCTGTGTCTCTGTGTCTCTGTGACTGTGTCTCTGTGTCTTTGTGACTCTGTGACTGTGTCTGTGTCTCTGTGTCCCTGTGTGTGTGTCTCTCTCTCTCTGTCTCTGTCTGTCTGTCTCTCTCTCTCTCTGTCTCTGTGTGTGTCTCTCTCTCTCTCTCTCTGTGACTGTGTCTCTGTGTCTCTGTGTCTCTGTCACTCTGTGTCTCTGTGTCTCTGTCACTCTGTGTCTCTGTGTCTCTGTCACTCTGTGTCTCTGTGTCTCCGTGTCTCTGTGTCTCTGTGTCTCTTTGTCTCTGTGTCTCTGTTTCTGTGTGTGTGTGTGTCTCTCTCTCTCTCTCTCTGTGACTCTGTGTCTCTGTGTCTCTGTGACTCTCTGTGACTCTGTGACTCTGTGTCTCTGTGACTCTGTGTCTCTGTGTCTCTGTGTCTGTGTCTCTGTGTCTCTGTGTCTCTGTGACTCTCTGTGTCTCTGTGACTCTCTGTGTCTCTGTGACTCTGTGTCTCTGTGTCTCTGTGTCTCTGTGTCTCTGTGTCTCTGTGTCTCTGTGACTCTGTGACTCTGTGTCTGTGTCTCTGTGTCTCTGTGACTCTGTGTCTCTGTGACTCTCTGTGACTCTGTGACTGTGTGTCTCTGTGACTCTGTGTCTCTGTGACTGTGTCTCTGTGTCTCTGTGACTCTGTGTCTCTGTGACTGTGTCTCTGTGTCTCTGTGACTCTGTGACTGTGTCTCTGTGTCTCTGTGACTCTGTGACACTGTGTCTCTGTGACTCTGTGTCTCTGTGACTGTGTCTCTGTGTCTCTGTGACTCTGTGACTGTGTCTCTGTGACTGTGTCTCTGTGTCTCTGTGTCTCTGTGACTGTGTCTCTGTGTCTCTGTGACTGTGATTCTGTGTCTCTGTGTCTCTGTGTCCCTGTGTCTCTGTGTCTCTGTGACTGTGATTCTGTGTCTCTGTGTCTGTGTCTCTGTGTCTCTCTGTGTCTCTGTGTCTCTGTGTCTCTGTGACTCTGTGTCTCTGTGACTGTGTCTCTGTGTCTCTGTGACTCTGTGTCTCTGTGACTGTGTGTCTCTCTCTCTCTCTCTGTCTCTGTCTCTGTCTCTCTCTCTGTGTCTCTGTGTCTCTGTGTCTCTGTGTCTCTGTGACTGTGTCTCTCTCTCTCTCTCTCTCTGTCTCTGTGTCTCTGTGTCTCGCTTTTTGTTTCCAGTTGAAATTGGGTAAATTTGCGAATTCCTCAACCAAATGCAGGAACCGCCCTCGCTGAAGGAATAAAGCTGAACGTTTGGTCCTAATGAGGCAAACTATTTTCTTTTAATCATCAGTGTGTTTGCTTTAGATATGACTCCCGATACATCAGACTCACCCTGACATCAGTGGTGTGTGAGGGATATTAGCCAGATGCCACGCACGGCTCGTGTAATCATCAGTACAGCAGCTTCATTAGTCAAGAGGACCCCGGCATGCCCAGTCAGAATTGTCATCGTGCTTTGCTAACCTACTAACCACGTTTGATCACGGCAGCGTCTGAGGGCAGCCTGCGACACGGTGAAATCAATTACCAACAGGGGCCACAAACCCGTCGTCAATGATGAAGCCGTCCAGCTGTACGCGTCTCGGCAGAAGCTTTTCATTTAAACATTGTAAATCAGATCAAAGAGGCCGAGGACGTTGAACTGAACCACCCTCAACATGGGAAGGCTCGTTTGTTAATTGTGAAAGAATGGCTCTCAAATGAGCTTTATTTCTGCACATGGAAGGTCAGCGCAGATATGTGCCATGTCATCAACGTTGCCCTCTGCTTAATGGACCATTCGCAGACTCAGCTCTCAGCGGATTTTATTCGCTGTGACGCGTAGAAGCAAATTTCAGCGTTTTAGACAAGAGACGATAGGTGCAGGAGTAGGCCATTCGGCCCTTCCAGCCAGCACCACCATTCAAGGGCTGTCACGGTGGCGCAGCGGTAGAGTTGCTGCCTTACAGCAAAATGCAGTGCCAGAGACCCAGGTTCGATCCCGACCACAGGCGCTGTCTGTACGGAGTTTGTACGTTCAAATAAACGCAAACTCATCAAAAATCTCACTCATCAAAAAACTCAAACTCAAGCTCATTCAAAAACTCACTCAAACTCAATCTCAAATCTCAAAAGTGCAGGCAGGTGGGACTAAGGGGAAAAAAGTTGTTCGGCACGGACTTGAAGGGCCGAGATGGCCTGTTTCCGTGCTGTAATTGTTATATGGTTACATGGTTATATGGTTTTCCCCGTGGCCTGCGTGGGTTTTCTCCGAGATCTTCGTTTTCCTCCCACACTCCAAGGTCGGGCAGGTTTGTAGGTTTATTGGCTTGATAAAAATGTTAAATTGTCCAAGTTGGCGATATGCAGAGTACTGCCCTGCTGACTACGACATTCAGAAAGTTCAGAAGGTTAAGGTGATCGTGGCACATGGCTGATCATCCCCATTTTGCAAAATACAAAGTGCTGGGGGAACTTAGCAGACCACTGATAGCCTGTGCACACTGTACGTCATGTTGTTACCTGTGGGCGGAGCACCAAGGCAAATTCCTTGTATGTGAATACTTGGCCAATAAACTTACTTATATCACACTAGTTCTGTGTTATCCAGTTATCTCATCCACTCCCTACACACAAGGGGCAATATTCGCAGAGGACCAATTAACCTACAATCCCGCATGTCTTTGGGATGTTAAGAGGCTTAAAGGGCCTGTCCTACCAGCATCCGACTCCATGCGATGAGCGCGATCAAACTAGAAGCGGGGGCCGCGCGGAGGTCGGGTGATCCCTGTACAGGGCCGTTCCCACCAGCATGCGCCTGCATGCGGCAAGCGCGACCAATCCGGCAGCGAGGGCCGCGTGGAGGTCGGGTGAGTGGCGCAACGCGGCGCAAAGTGAGGCGAACTTGGAGCGAAGTCTTCAAGGTAAGTTCGCCAGGACAGAGAGGGGCACACAGAGAGGGGCACAGAGGCACAAACACAGAGGGCCACGGAGCCACACACACACAGAGGGCCACGGAGCCACACATATAGAGGGTCACGGAGGCACCTACAGAGAGGGTCACGGAATTCTCTGCCACAGAGGGTAGTTGAGGCCAGTTCATTGGCTATATTTAAGAGGGAGTTAGATGTGGCCCTTGTGGCTGAGGGGTTCAGAGGGATACTGAGTTGGATGATCAGCCATGATCATATTGAATGGCGGTGCAGGCTCGAAGGGCCGAATGGCCTACCTCTGCACCTAATTTCTATGTTTCTATGTTTCTAACAAATAAGAGAGTACTGAGGAGATTTACCAGAATGTTGCCTGGGCTCCAGCAACAAAGTTACAGAGAAAGGTTGAACAAGTTAGGTCTTTATTCTTTGGAGCGCAGAAGGTTAAGGGGGGACTTGATTGAGGTCTTTAAAATGATGAAAGGGATAGACAGAGTTGACGTGGATAAGCTTTTCCCATTGAGGGTAGGAAAGATTCAAACAAGAGGGCATGACATGAGAATTAAGGGACAGATGTTTAGGGGTAACATGAGGGGGAACTTCTTTACTCAGAGAGTGGTGGCTGTGTGGAATGATCTTCCTGCAGAAGTGGTGGAGGCAGGATCGATTTTAACATTTAAAAGTAAAGTGGATAGGTATATGGACGGGAAGGGAATGGAGGGGTATGGTCTGAGTGCAGGTAGATGGGACTAGGGGAAAATAAATGGTCGGCACGGACTGGAAGGGCCGAGAAGGCCTGTTTCCGTGCTGTAATTGTTATATGGTTATATGATATTAAACACTAAAACCTGGTTTAGTGTTTAATATTGTTTTTTTTTGAGTTTTTGTTATATTATTTATTATAACAACATATTCTGCTGGGCTGCAGCAAGTAAGGATTTCGTTGTTCTATCTGCGACACTTGACAATAAAACATTCTAGACTGGGCTTGTATTCACTGGAATTTAGAAGGATGAGAGGGGATCTTATTGAAGCATATAAGATTATTAAGGGTTTGGACACACTAGAGGCAGGAAACATGTTCCTGATGTTGGGGGAGTCCAGAACCAGGGGCCACAGTTTAAGAATAAGGGGTTGGCCATTTAGCACTGAGATGAGGAAACACTTTCACTGGATGTTTTCAAGAGAGAGTTAGATTCAGCTCTTGGGGATATGGGGGAAAAAGCGAGTTACTGATTTTGGATGATCAGCCATGATCACATTGAATGAGTGATGAGTCTGTGGAATTCTCTGCCTCAGAGGGCGGTGGAGGCCGGATCTCTGGATGCTTTCGAGAGAGAGCTAGATAGGGCTCTTAAAGATAGCGGAGTCGGGGGATATGGGGAGAAGGCAGGAACGGGGTACTGATTGGGGATGATCAGCCATGATCACATTGAGTGGCAGTGCTGGCTCGAAGGGCCGAATGGCCTACTCCTGCACCTATTGTCTATTGTCTATTGTCTATTGAATGGCGGTGCAGGCTCGAAGGGCCGAATGGCCAACTCCTGCACCTATTGTCTATTGTCTATTGAATGGTGGTGCTGGCTCAAAGGGCTGAATGGCCTACTCCTGCACCTATTTTTGTCTATTGTCTATTGAATGGCAGTGCTGGCTCGAAGGACTGAATGGCCTACTTACTCATGCACCTATATTCTATGTTTCTCCAGCCTTTGGTGTCTATCTTCGGTGTAAACCAGCATCTGCGGTTCCTTCCTACACAAAAGATCTGCATTCCGACCCCTCCACTGGGAATTGGGTTGAAGTGTGATGGACACAAATGAAGACCTCATTTCACACAGAGAAGTGGGGGGGCGGTTATATGGAATGAGCTGCCGGAGGAGGTAGTTGAGGCTGGGTCCATCCCAACATTTAAGAAACATTTAGACAGGTACATGGATAGAACAGGTTTAGAGGGATGTGGGTCAAACACAGGCGGGTGAGACCAGTGTAGATGGGGCATGTTGGTTGGTGTGGGCACGCTAGGCCGAAGCCTCACAGCGCCAGAGACCCAGGTTCAATGAGGACTACGCGCGCTGCCTGTACGGAGTTTGTACGTTCTCCCCGTGATCCGCGTGGGCTTTCTCCGGGCGCTCTGGTCCCCCCCGCACTCTAAAGACGTGCAGGTTTGCAGGTTAATTGGCTTCAGTAAATTTGAAAATTGTCCCCAATGTGTAAGATGCTGCTAGTGTACGGGTGATCGATGGTCGGCGCGGGCATGGTGGGCAGAAGGTTTACACGATGTATCTCTGAACTAAACTAAACTAACTTCCAGTTAGGGACTCTACTCAGCAAAGAATATACATAATGAATGATGGAGCCTTACGCTGTAACTTTGCTAATCCAATATAATAAACACCTAAAGACATTAAACACAAAGGCTCAGCTGTAAAGATTAGTTTAATTTAGTTTTGAGATCTAGCGTGGAAATAGGCCATTCGGCCCACTGAGTCCGTGCTGTCTACCAGATCATAAATTGTAGGAGCAGAATTAGGCCATTCGGCCCATCAAGTCTACTCCGCCATTCAATCGTGGCTGATCTATCTCTCCCTCCTAACCCCATTCTCCTGCTTTCTCCCCATGTAGTCATGAAGACCCTTGAAAGGCTTGTGCTGGCCAAGCTGAAAAATATCACAAACCCCCTGTTGGACCCTCTGCAGTTTGCATATCGGGCCAATAGATCTGTGGATGACGCAGTCAACCTGGGCCTGCACTTCATCCTCCAGCAGCTAGACCGCCAGGGGACCTATGCAAGGATCCTGTTTGTTGATTTTAGCTCTGCATTCAACACCATTGTGCCAGAGCTACTGCACTCCAAACTTTCCAAGTTGACTGTGCCTGAACCCCTCTGTCGGTGGATCAGCAGCTTCCTGACAGACAGGAAGCAGCATGTGAGGCTGGGAAAGCACATCTCGGACCCGCAGACCCTCAGCATAGGAGCACCGCAAGGCTGCGTCCTCTCCCCTCTCCTCTACTCCCTCTACACCAACCACTGCACCTCCACTGACACCTCTGTCAAGCCTCTCAAGTTTGCGGACGACACAACCCTGATTGGACTGATCCAGGATGGGGAGGAATCTGCCTACAGACAGGAAGTGTCACAGCTGGTGTCCTGGTGCCATCGCAACAACCTGGAGCTCAATGCTCTTAAGACAGTGGAACCGATTGTAGACTTTAGGAGAGCTCCCCCTCCCCTCGCCCCACTCACCATCAACAACACCACAGTCACATCTGTGGAGTGTTTTAAGTTCCTGGGAACCATCATCTCCAAGGACCTTAAGTGGGGGGCTACCATCCACTCCACAGTCAAAAAGGCCCAACAGAGAATGTACTTCCTGCGGCAGCTGAGGAAGCACAATCTGCCACAGGCAATGATGGTCCAATTCTACACTGCCATTGTAGAGTCTGTCCTCACCTTCTCCATCATGGTCTGGTTTGGCTCAGCCACCAAGCACGACCCGGAGGCTGCAGCGAATCGTCCGATCAGCAGAGAAGGTTATTGGCTGCAACCTTCCCTCCATTGATGAACTGTACACAGCAAGGGCCAGGAAGTGAGCGGGCAAGATCATCTCTGACCCCTCTCACCCTGGCCACAAACTCTTTGAATCACTTCCCTCTGGAAGGCGACTCCGGACTGTCAAAGCTGCCACAGCCAGACATAAAAACAGTTTTTATCCACGAGTAGTTGCTCTGCTCAACAGCCAAAAATCTGTAGCCTCCCTTTGATCTGGTATTTTGTTGGTTCACATGCTTGATCAATGGAGTTTAATCATTAATGTCTTATTATTATTAATGTTTAGTGTTTTCTGAGTTATTCGTAAGTCACGTTGTTACTTGCGGGCGGAGCACCAAGGCAAATTCCTTGTATGTGAATACTTGGCCAATAAACTTACTTACTTACTTAACCCGTATTTATCTCTGCTTTAAAATTGACTTGGCCTCTGCAGCCGTCTGTGGCAATGAATTCCACAGATTCGCCGCCCTCTGATGAAAGAAATCCATCCTTGTCTCCTATTTAAAGGGATGTCCTTTTATTCTGAGGCTGTGACCATTGATAGCCTAGTTCTGTGTTATCCAGTTATCTCATCCACTCCCTGCACACAAGGGGCAGTTTTTGCACAGGACCAATTAACCTACAATCCCGCACGTCTTTGGGATGTTAGAGGCTTTTGCAGCTGTGCCACGATGCTACCTTGTATGTGCTGACGTTCTATTATTTACATGCAAGATGTTCTCTGCTCCCTTGTTGTATATTCTTTATTCTCTGGAGAAGAGTTTTATTTTTATCTTTATAGTGCAGGACATTGGACACTATGGCATTGGCATATATAGAAACATAGAAACATAGAAAAATAGGTGCAGGAGTAGGCCATTCGGCCCTTCGAGCCAGCACCGCCATTCAATGTGATCATGGCTGATCATCCAACTCAGTATCCCGTACCTGCCTTCTCTCCATACCCTCTGACCCCTTTAGCCACAAGTGCCACATCTAACGCCCTCTTAAATATAGCCAATGAACTGGCCTCAACTACCTTCTGTGGCAGAGAATTCCAGAGACCCACTACTCTCTGTGTAAAGAATGTTTTCCTCATCTCGGTCCTAAAGGAATTCCCCCTTATCCTTAGACTGTGACCCCTTGTTCTGGACTCCCCCAACATCGGGAACAATCTTCCAGCATCTAGCTTGTCCAACCCCTTAAGAATTTTGTAAGTTTCTATAAGATCCCCCCTCAATCTTCTAAATTCCAGCGAGTACAAGCCGAGTCTATCCAGGCTTTCCTCATATGAAAGTCCTGACATATCCAGTGACTTTTCCAAACTTCTATAGATGCACCATAGAAAGCATAACGTGTTGGGTTGCATCACGGCTTGCTTTGCCCAAGACCGCAAGAAATTGCAGAGAATTGTAGATGTAGCCCAGTCCGTCACACAGGCCACACTCCCCACCATCGACTCCATCTACACTTCACGCTGCCTCGGGAAAGCAGCCAACTTAAAAAATGTGAGGGTTACACAAAAAGCTGGAGTAGCTCAACGGATCAGGCAATGTCTCTGGAGAAAAGGGATAGGTGGCGTTTCAGGTCGAGACCCTTCTTCAGCCCTCGACTCACCTAGTCACCTATTCCTTTTCTCCAGAGATGCTGCCTGACCCACTAAGTTACTCCAGTATTTTGTGCCTAGCTTCTGGAGTTCCTTCCTGTACATAATCAAAGACTTGTCCCTGCCCCACCCCTGGTCATTCCTTCTTCTCCCCGCTCCCGTCCGGCAGAAGGTACAGAAGCTTGAAAGCGTCGCACGCACCACCAGACTCAGGGACAGCTTCTCCCCCTCTGTTATCAGGCTTCTGAACGGCCCTTCCATAAGCTAGGGTACTGTCCGATTCACCTCTACCCCATTGCGGACATTGGACTTTGTCTGTGGAACTGATGCGCTACAATGCTGAGAACTATATTCTGCACTCTGTGTCTTCCCCTTTGCTCCACCTATTGGACCTGATTGTATTTATGTGTAGCGTTGCCTGATCTGTTTGGATAGGATGCTAAACAAAGGTTTTCACTGTAGCTCGGTACACGTGACAATAATAGACCCTGAGAGCGATGCCGTCTGGAGCGATGCTCCTGGTAGGGCCACCCATGGCGGTAAGGTCGAGGGGGAGGTCTCTGACAAAGAGCGATCCGACCAAGACCTCAACGGTGGAACAGGCGGAGGACGATGGCTGACCTTAGTGGAGCGTCACAACGGCTGGGAAGGCGGATGAAGGCTGCGGCAGAAAAGGGTCTCCGGTCGTCTTGGACTCCATGCCACTGGATCCTGACCCAGATCTGTCAAGGACCCCACGTGGGGTGTCTGTCTGTGCACCAGTCTCCCCACGTTAAACAAAGTCACGCACAGGCATCCTCCAGCCCTGGAGACATCCATGGTCAGCCACGACCAAAGGGGGCCTGATAATAATAAGATTACCCCTCACCCTCGTGTGCACCATGGAATAGAGACCCAGCCTACTCAACCTCTCCCTATAGCTCACACCCTCTAGTCCTGGCAACATCCTCGTAAATCTTCTCTGCACCCTTTCCAGCTGGACAACATCTTTCCTACTGACATGGTGCCCAGAACTGAACACATTCTTCGAAAGTGAAATTAATGGGGACGAACTTCATAATGCGTGGGAACTGCTGACAGCTTCAGGCCTCAGAGATGTGCGATGCCAGTCAGAAGCTAAAAGAAAATGCACACACGTGCACAGAATAGCATTGATCACTCTGGGACGTGGAGCGTTGAACAAGTTCCCTGGAACAAATAGAATTGAACTGTAGAATGGGTGATTTTATTTTTTGCCAAGATGTCACAAGCACATCCCATCAATTCCACCATTGAATAATAACTCACAGATAGACACAAAATGCTGGAGTAACTCAGCGGTCCAGACAGCATCTCTGGAGAAAGGAATAGGTGATGTTTGGGGCCGAGACCCTTCTTCAGACCCTTCCCTTCTTCAGAGTCTGACCTGAACAGTCTTGACCTGAAAAGTTACCCATTCCTTCTCTCCACAGATGCTGCCTGACCCGCTGAGTTACTCCAGCACTCTGTGAAACGTCACCTATCCATGTTCTTCACAGATGCTGCCTGACCCGCTGAGTTACTCCAGCACTCTGTGAAACGTCACCTATCCATGTTCTTCACAGATGCTGCCTGACCCGCTGAGTTACTCCAGCACTCTGTGAAACGTCACCTATCCATGTTCTCCACAGATGCTGCCTGACCCGCTGAGTTAAGGGCCTGTCCCACCAGCATGCAACTCCATGCGATTAGCGCGACCTAACATGGTCGCTTGAGCCGTCCGGCGTCGCGGGGCCGGTCCCACTTCGATTGCCGGAGCCGTGCGGAATGGTGCGGAGTTCGTCCCGACATCGCGCGGGGCTCCGAAAAACTGACTATGTTCAAAAATTCCGCGCGGCAACGGCTTGTCGGCTCGCAGTCGCCTCGACGCATTACACACGGCCTCGACATCGTGCCTCCGTGAACCTATCTGTGGGTGCCTTCGTGACCCTCTATGTGTGTGGCTCCGTGGCCCTTTGTGTGTGTGTGTGCCTCTGTGCCCCTCTCTGTGTGCCCCTCTCTGTCCTGGCGAACTTACCTTAGACTTCGCTCCAAGTTCGCCTTAATTTGCGCCGCGTTGCGCCACTCACCTGACCTCCGCGCGGCCCCTGCTGCCGGTTTGGTCGCGCTTGCCGCATGCAGGCGCATGCTGGTGGGAACGGCCCTGTACAGGGAGTCACCCGACCTCCGCGCGGTCTCCGCTTCTAGTTTGATCGCGTTCATCGCATAGAGTTGCATGCTGGTGGGACTGGCCCTTAACTCCAGCGTTTTGTGTCCATGTTCTCCGCAGATGCTGCCTGACCCGCTGAGATACTCCAGCGTTTTGTGTCCATGTTCGGTGTGAACCAACATCTGCAGTTCCTTCCCGGGAATGATTCTGAAAAGTGTTCTTTTAACTTTCTGCTCCTAATATGACAATTTTCCTCCCGCAATTAAATAGCTCGATCGTCGCTAATGAATAACAATGAGGGTTTTTTCTCGGCAGTGGCTTTAATGATTTCCCTGCAAGAATTGTCCTCGACAGGCTGGTTGCCTGAGAGTGGCCCCGTGACCAATATGTTACCAAGCCCCGGGTGGCCAATTGATTTTCCCTGCTCCTTCACATCTGAGCTGCTTCTCCGTCTGTACGGAGTTTGCACGTTCTCCCCGTGACCTGCGTGGGTTTTCTCCGGGTGCCCCGGTTTCCTCCCACACTCCAAAGACGCGCAGGTTTGTGGGATAATTGGCTTTGGTAAAATTGTAAATTGTCCCTAGTGTGTGTAGGGTAGTGTTAGTGTGCGGGGATCGCTGGCCGGCGCGGACTCGGTGGGCCGAAGGGCCTGTTCCCGTGCTGTATCTCTAACTTAAACCAAACTGAGCCACGAGCAAACTTTAAGTGGCAAGTGAAGAGATCCAGTCTAGTGCTTCGCTGATTATCTTACCATTTTCAATTCCTTAAAAGAAATACTAATCCGAGTATGCTCTCTGGAGACTGTTTTTATTTCTATCTTTGTATTACAGGACATTAGACGCTTGTGACAACATCTTGCATGTAAATAATAGAATATGAATGTATCCTTACAGTGAGCGCAGCTTTGGATTTAAAGGATTATGGCATTTATTACAAGTGGATTAGCAACCTCAGTGCTTAAACAAGTGGAGATATGGCTGCATGAAAATCCAGAATACCCTGCTCGCCGCTATTAACTGCCTGTGTGCCAATGCGAGAGAAACACTAGACAATGGGTGCAGGAGGAGGCCATTCGGCCCTTCGAGCCAGCACCCGCCATTCAATGTGATCATGGCTGATCATCCCCAATCAGTACCCCGTTCCTGCCTTCTCCCCATATCCCCTGACTCCGCTATCTTTAAGAGCCCTATCTAGCTCTCTCTTGAAAGCATCCAGAGAACCGGCCTCCACCGCCCTCTGAGGCAGAGAATTCCACAGACTCACAACTCTCTGTGAGAAAAAGTGTTTCCTCGTCTCCGTCCTAAATGGCTTACACCTTATTCTTAAACTGTTTGGCCCCTGGTTCTGGACTCCCCCCAACATCGGGAACAAAAGCACACAAATTTTGGGAAAATGCCCAGAAAGCAAAGAAAAGCCAGTGAGACTGAGGAACCTCACATGGGGGTGGTACAGTGGGTGATCACAGGTCCATAAGTTCATAGGAGCAGAATTAGGCCATTCGGCCTGGTCAAGTCTACTCCGCCATTCAATCATGGCCGATCTATCTCTCCCTCCTAACCCCATTCTCCTGCCTTCTCCCCGTAACCCATGACACCCGTACTGATCAATGGTGCTGCGGTAGAGTTGCCACCTCACAGCACCAGAGACCCGGTTTCTATCTCGACTACGGGTGCTGTCTGTATGGAGTTTGCACGTTCTCCCCGTGACCTGCTTGGGATTTCTCCGGGTGCTTCAGTTTCCTCCCACATTCCAAAGACGTGCAGGTTTGTAGGTTAATTGGCTTGGTGTAAATGTAAATTGTCCCTGGTGCGTGTAGGATAGTGCTACTGTCCAAGCTGCTCACTGGTTGATGTGGACTCATTGGGCCGAACGACCTGTTTCCGCACTGTATCTCTGTCTAAAGTAAAACTGTGAAATGTCACCTATCCATGTTCTCCACAGATGCTGCCTGACCCGCTGAGTTACTCCAGCACTCTGTGAAACGTCACCTATCCATGTTCTCCACAGATGCTGCCTGACCCGCTGAGTTACTCCAGCACTCTGTGAAACGTCACCTATCCTTGTTCTCCACAGATGCTGCCTGACCCGCTGAGTTACTCCAGCACTCTGTGAAACGTCACCTATCCATGTTCTCCACAGATGCTGCCTGACCCGCTGAGTTACTCCAGCACTCTGTGAAACGTCACCTATCCATGTTCTCCACAGATGCTGCCTGACCCGCTGAGTTACTCCAGCACTCTGTGTATAAAGGATGACCAACTTTTTTGATTTTGAAAGATATAAAAAGATATATTATCAGCCTTGTCATTCCTTCTTCTCCCCGCTCCCGTCCGGCAGAAGGTACAGAAGCTTGAAAGCGCGCGCGCACCACCAGACTCAGGGACAGCTTCTTCCCCTCTGTTATCCGGCTTCTGAATGGCCCTTCCATAAGCTAGGGTACTGTCCGATTCACCTCTACCCCATTGCGGACATTGGACTTTGTCTGTGGAACTGATGCGCTACAATGCTGAGAACTATATTCTGCACTCTGTATCTTCCCCTTTGCTCCACCTGTTGGACTTGCTGTATTTATGTGTGGTATAATCTGAACTGTTTGTATAACACACCAAATAAAACTCTATTCCTTGGAGCGCAGGAGGATGAGGGGTGATCTTATAGAGGTGTATAAAATCTTGAGAGGAATAGATCGGGTA
>OY740783.1:3355455-3370455 GCA_963514005.1 Raja brachyura | reverse complement strand
CTCTCTGGGTGAAAAAGTCTCACCTCAGTCTTAAATGACCTCCCCTTTATTCTAAGTGTGGTTCCTGATTCTGGACTCGCCCAACATTTGGAACATTTATCCTGCATCTAGCTTGTCCAGTCCTTTTATCATTTTACATGTTTCTATCAGAACCCCCCTGATCCCTAGAATTTCTCTCTAGAATTTGGAAGATTGAGGGGGGATCTTATAGAAACTTACAAAATTCTTAAGGGATTGGACAGGGTAGATACAGGAAGATTGTTCCCGATGTTGGGGAGGTCCAGGACAAGGGGTCACAGCTTAAGGATAAGGGGGAAATCCTTTAAGACCGAGATGAGAAGGACTTTTTTCACACAGAGAGTGGTGGGTCTCTGGAACTCTCTGCCACAGAGGGTAGTTGAGGCCAGTTCATTGGTTATATTTAAGAGGGAGTTAGATGTGGCCCTTGTGGCTAAGGGGATCAGAGGGTATGGAGAGAAGGCAGGTACGAGATACTGAGTTGGATGATCAGCCATGATCAAATTGAATGGCGGTGCAGGCTCGAAGGGCCGAATGGCCTAATCCTGCACCTAATTTCTATGTTTCTATCCTTCTAAACGCTAGTGAATACAAGCCTCGTCTTTTCAATCTTTCCTCATATGACAGTCCCGCCATCCCAGGGGTCAATCTCGTGAACCTACGCTGCACTGCCTCAATAGCAAGGATGTCCTTCCTCAAATAAGGAATTCAAGGTGTAGATCGAGCACTGGCAGAGGCAAAGTGAAAGTATCTTTCAAATACTTCTTTCTCCAGATGAAGAAACCCTTTTTTTTTTGTTAATTATGTAAATGAAAACAAAGCAGGCGCTTTCTTCCCAGTTTGGTTGCCGCGGGCGACCGAAGAAGACGACCACAGCGAACATTAAAGCGAGCAGACGGTGATTGTCACTCACATCTCTGCGGGAACAGACCACGTGCGGTTAATGAGTGTAACTCCAGCCACAGGTGAGGACCTTACTGCCGCAGCCTTCAGGACTATATCGGAGGGATCGGAAATGCGGCAGCAGTAGCAGCACCAGCGCAGGGCTGTGAACTGCTGCTGCATGTACAAGCCTGACCTGCAGTGATTGCATGCATTCATGGATAGGTGGAAGGACACACTCTTCAGAAGGTCAGTGAGTCATACAGCATGGAAACAGGCCCTTCGTCCCAACTTGCCCATACCGCCCAACAATGTCCCGGCTACACTAGTCCCACCTGCCTACTCTTGGTCAATAGACAATAGACAATAGGTGTAGGCCATTCGGCCCTTCGAGCCAGCACTGCCATTCAATGTAATCATGGCTGATCATCCCCAATCGATAGATAATAGACAATAGACAACAGGTGCAGGAGGAGGACATTCGGCCCTTCGAGCCAGCACTGCCATTTAATGTGATCATGGCTGATCATCCCCAATCAGTACCCCGTTCCTGCCTTCTCCCCATATCCCCTGACTCCGCTATCTTTAAGAGCCCTATCTAGCTCTCTCTTGAAAGTATCCAGAGAACCGGCCTCCACCGCCCTCTGAGGCAGAGAATTATCCCTGCATATCCCTCCAAACCTGTCCTATCCATGTACCTGTCTAATTGTTTCTTAAATGTTAGCCTCAACTACATCCTCCGGCAGCTCGTTCCACACACCCACCGTTGTGGTGGCTATCCCTCGAGATCGAGGATGATGGACTACGTTCCGTTGTTTTAGAAACATAGAAACATAGAAACATAGAAATTAGGTGCAGGAGTCGGCCATTCGGCTCTTCGAGCCTGCACCGCCATTCAATATGATCATGACTGATCATCCAACTCAGTATCCCGTACCTGCCTTCTCTCCATACCCTCTGATCCCCTTAGCCACAAGAGCCACATCTAACTCCCTCTTAAATATAGCCAATGAACTGTCCTCAACTACCCTTTGTGGCAGAGAGTTCCAGAGACCCACCACTCTCTGTGTGAAAAAAGTCCTTCTCATCTCGGTCTTAAAGGATTTCCTCCTTATCCTTAGACTGTGACCCCTTGTCCTGGACCTCCCCAACATCGGGAACAATCTTCCTGCATCTAGCCTGTCCAACCCCTTAAGAATTTTGTAAGTTGCTATAAGATCCCCTCTCAATCTCCTAAATTCTAGAGAGTATAAACCGAGTCTATGCAGTCTTTGTTCATAAGACAGTCCTGACATCCCAGTTTTGATGGACTCACGGCTGGCTTATGAGTCCAATCCTGGCTTTGAAAGTTCTTCGGCATTCAGGACGGGTAATTCCAGACGGCAGGTCGGGATTTGGTTGTTACTGCCTCGCTATCCGTTTTCTTCTCATTTTTTTTCTTCTAATTCTGCGCGTCCCTTGGCTTCGAAAGTCGCTGTTCTTCTTGGATGACGGTTGGCCAGAGTCTCCTGTCCTTGGCATTGGTTTCCCAATTGTCGATGTCGATTTCTTGATGCTGGCTTTTAAGGCGTCTTTGAATCTCTGCTTTTGTCCTTGCCTTGATTAAGCTGGGAGTAGAAGGTTCCCACCACCCTTTGTGTGAAAAAGTTAGCCCTCAGATTCCTATTAAATCTTTTCCCCTTCACCTTGAACCTATGTCCTTTGGTCCCAATCTGGGCAAGCTGTGCGTCTATCCGATCTATTCCTCTCGTGATTTTATACACTTCCATAAGATCACCCCTCATCCTCCTGCGCTCCAAGGCTCCTGCGTGGAATGATCTTCCTGCAGAAGTGGTGGAGGCAGGATCGATTTTAACATTTAAAAGTAAAGTGGATAGGTATATGGATGGGAAGGGAATGGAGGGGTATGGTCTGAGTGCAGGTAGATGGGACTAGGGGAAAATGAATGGTCGGCACGGACTGGAAGGGCTGAGAAGGCCTGTTTCCGTGCTGTAATTGTTATATGGTTATATGGTTATATGAATAGAGACCCAGCCTGCTCAACCTCTCCCTGTAGCTCACACCCTCCTAGCAACATCCTCGTAAATCTTCCCTGAACCCTTTCAAGCTTGACAACATCTTTCCTATAACATCGGTAGACACAAAATGCTGGAGAAATTCAGCGGGTGAGGCAGCATCTATAGAGCGAAGGAAATAGGCAACGTTTCGGGTCGAGACCAAAAACACGGTGCCCCGAACTGAACACAATACTCCAAATGCGGTCTCACCAACGTCTGATACAACGGCAACATCACCGGCCTACAGGACCATAATCTCAATGCAGGACTTGGACAGAGAAGTGGCAGATGGAATATCATGTAGCATAGTGTGGAGTCATGCATTGTGGTAGTTGGAATAAAGACTGTCTTCGAAATGGGGAGAGAATCCGGAAATGGGAGGTGCAAGGGGACTTGGGAGCATTGGTGCAGGATTCCCAAAAGGCCAAATCGGTAGTAAAGAAGGCAAACTCAATGCTAGCATTTATTTCACGAGGGCTTGTATACAAAAACAGGGATGTGACGCTGAGGCTCTATAAGGCGCTGGTCGGGCCACGTTCGGAACATTGTGAGCAATTTTGGGCCCCGTATCTGAGGAAGGATGTGCCGGCTCTGGAGAGGGTCCAGAGGAGGTTTACAAGAATGATCCCAGGAATGAGTGGGTTGACGTATGGTGAGCGTTTGTCGGCGCTGGGCCAGTACTCGCTGGAGTTTAGAAGAATGAGGGGGGACCTCATTGAAACGTACAGAATAGTGAAAGGCTTGGATAGAGTGGATGTGGAGAGGATGTTTCCACTAGTGGGAGAGTCAAGGACTGGAGGTCACAGCCTCAGAAATAAAGGATGCACCTTTAGGAAGGAGATGAGGAGGAATTTCTTTAGGCAGAGGGTGGTGAATCTGTGGAATTCCTTCCCACAGACGGCTGTGAAGGCCGTCAAGTGGTATTTTCAGAGACAGATAGATTCTTGATTAGTGCGGGTGTCAGGGGTTATGGGGAGAAGGCAAGAGAATGGGGTTGAGAGGGAGAGATAGATCAGCCATGATTGAATGGTGGAGGGGACATGATGGGCCGAATGGCCTAATTCTGCTCCTATCGCTTTTGACCTTATGACCTATCTCTGCCTAAAAAATATCCATTGACTTGACTTCCACTGCCATCTATGGCAATAAATTCCACAGATTCACCACCCTGCATCTGCAGTTGCTTCCTCTGCAAACTACTTCATGCCACTGGGTTGTAAACTACCCAAGCCATCTACTCCGCCATTCAATCACGGCTGATCTATCTCTCCCTCTCAACCCCATTCTCCTGCCTTCTCCCCATAACCCCTGACACCCCGTATGAGGAGGGCGGTTAAGAAACATTTGGACGGGTACATGGACAGGACGGGTGTAGAGGGATGCGGGCAAAAGGCGAGCAGGGAGGACGAGTGTAGATGGGACATGTTGGCCGGTGTGGCTATTCATGATTTCAATTAAGCCGTCCACAGAGTACAGGTACAGGATCGAGGGAATAAATTTTAGTGCAAGATACATTTAGTGCAAAGAAATGAATAACATTTAGTGCAAGTCCAGAAAACTCCAATTAAAGGTAGTCCGAGGGCCTCTAATGAGGTAGATGGGAGGACATTGAATGAGATCACATTGAATGGCGGTGCTGGCTCAAAGTGCTAAATGGCCGACTCCTGCACCTATTGTCTATTGTCTATTGTCTATCGATTGGGGATGATCAGCCATGATCACATTGAATGGCAGTGCTGGCTCGAAGGGCCGAATGGCCTCCTCCTGCACCTATTGTCTATTGACCAAGAGCAGGCAGGTGGGACTAGTGTAGCTGGGACATTGTTGGGCGGTATGGGCAAGTTGGGACGAAGGGCCTGTTTCCATGCTGTATGACTCACTGGCCTTCTGAAGAGTGTGTCCTTCCACCTATTCATGACAGGATGGTTCAGTTGCCAGATAACAGCTGGGAAGAAACTGTCCCTGAATCTGGAGGTGTTCGTTTTCACACTTCTGTGCCTCTTGCCCGATGGGAGAGGGGAGAAGAGGGAGTGGCCGGGGTGCGACTGGTCCTTGATGATGCTGCTGGCCTTGCCGAGGCAGCGTGAGGTGTAGATGGAGTCAAGGGAAGGGAGGTTGGTTTGTGTGACGGTCTGGGCTATGTCCACAATTCGCTGCAATTTCTAGCGGCCTTGGATGGAGCTGTTCCATATTGGGACCGAGACCCGCTTGCATCAAAGGCTGATAACGAATCCAAGTGATTTATAACTACCCTCTCCGACAGGGAACATTTGCAGACGCAGGTTTAAACCAAAGATAGACACAAAATGCTGGAGTAACTCAACGGGACAGGCAACATCTCTGGGGAGAAAGAATGGGAAGAAGGGTCTCAACCCAAATTGTCACCCATTCCTTCTCTCCAGAGATGCTGCCTGTGCCGCTGAGTTACTCCAGCATTATGTGTCCAGATTTGATTGTTGTTCCCTTCACATTAGGATGACATCTGGTCCAATTCTACACGGCCATCATCTTCTCCAGCATGGTCTGGTTTGGCTCAGCCACCAAGCACGACACCCGGAGGCTGCAGCGAATCGTCCGATCAGCAGAGAAGGTTATTGGCTGCAACCTTCCCTCCTTTGATGAACTAACTGTACACTTCAAGGGCCAGGAAGCCAGCGGGCAAGATCATCTCTGACCCCTCTGACCCTGGCCACAAACTCTTTGAATCACTTCCCTCTGGAAGGCGACTCCGGACTGTCAAAGCTGCCACAGCCGGACATAAAAACAGTTTTTAATCCACGAGTAGTAGCTCTACTCAACAGCCAAAAATCTGTAGCCTCCCTTTGATCTGGTATTTTGTTGGTTCACATGCTTGATCAATGGTGTTTTAGCATTAATGTCTTATTATTATTAATGTTTAGTGTTTTCTGAGTCATTCGTAACTGTCACTGTATGTCACGTTGTTACTTGTGGGCGGAGCACCAAGGCAAATTCCTTGTATGTGAATACTTGGCCAATAAACTTACTTACTTACTGAAAGATGACGTCTCCAGCAGTATAACACCATGATTCAATATTGCCCTCAAGTTCTAGAGCAGATGGTTGAGCTATTTAAGAGGGGGCATCTCTTTCACTTAGAGGGGAACCCTTGCTTAGATTGAACATAGTTTAGTTTAGAGATACAGCGCGGAAACGGGCCCGTCCGCGCCGACCAGCGATCCCCGCACACTGACACTATCCTACACACACCAGGGACAGTTTACATTTACACCAGGCCAATTAACCGACAATCCTGTACGCCGTTGGAGTGTGTGAGGAAACTGAAGATCGCGGAGAAGACCCACGCAGGTCACGGTGAGAACGTGCAAACTCCGCACGGACAGGGCTCGATTGCAGTCTTTCTGCTGACTGGATAAAAAAGCAACAAAAGACTTTTCGCTGTTTCCCGGTACACAATAACAATAAATTAAACTTATTCCGAAACTCTTGATTTCTTTTTTCGTCCACTGTTCTTTTATTATTAAATCAAAAGTACGAAGTTGTACAAGAATGGAAATGTGTATGTATGTATCCGGTACTCAAGTACCACACTATTGTACTTACTTCTAACAAAAATAAACAAAAAAAACAAAAAAAAACAATAAACTAAACTGTACTAAACTAAACTAAACTAAATTAAATTAAATTAAATTAAATTAAATTATATAACCTAAACTAAACTAAGCTAAAGTGGACATGATTATGACTTAAGAGACACTAGACCAAGGGGGACCAGCTGGGACCCGTCTCGTCAACGCGTCGTTGTGGTGGTGGGGGAGGGGGGGGCATCACACACACACTAACCCCCCCCCCTTGATATTATATGAATATTATTTGTTCGCTCTTTTTCCCCATCCCCCGCCCTATCCACTCACGCATAGCCCCCAACTCGCAGGCGCATCTGGAGGGGGAAGTGGGGCAGAGTCAGAGAGAGAGGGGGGAGAGGGGGGAAGATACAGAGTGCAGAATATAGTCCTCAGCATCGTAGCGCATCAGTTCCAGAGACAAAGTCCAATGTCCGCAATGAGATAGGGCTGAGGATGGGACAGTACCCTAGCTTACGGAAGGGCCGTTCAGAAGGCTGATAACAGAGGGGAAGAAGCTGTTCCTGAGTCTGGTGGTGCGCGCTTTCAAGCTTCTGTACCTTCTGCCGGAGAGGAGCGGGGAGAAGAAGGAATGACCGGGGTGGGGCAGGGGAAGTCTGTGATTCTGTGGTCAATTGCAGGCAAATGGAACTAAACCAGTGTGCCAACTTGGTTGGCAAGGACACGATGGGCCGAAGGGCCTTTTTTCCATGCTGTGTAACGTTTGCTTCCATGTGAAGCCATAACAGTACAGGCCAAGTCAATGGGTATTTTTACGGCAGAGAGTGACAGATTCATGATTAGTAAGACTGTCAGGGTTTACGGGGAGAAGGCGGGAGAATGGAGGTGAGATGATTGAATGGTGGAGCAGACGTGGTGGGCCGAATGGCCTTGTTCTGCTCCTTGAACTTATGAACATCAGTTTAGTATATTGTCACGTGTACCGAGGTACAGTGAGAAGCTTTTGTTGCGTGCTAACCAGTCAGCAGAAAGACAACACATGATTACAATCGAGCCGTCCACAGTGTACAGATACATGATAAGGGAATAACGTTTAGTGCAAGATCAGATAGATCTCTTAAAGATAGCGGAGTCAGGGGATGTGGGGAGAAGGCAGGAACGGGGTGCTGATTGTGGATAATCAGCCACGATCACATTGAACTCTTTCTTGAAAGTATCCAGAGAATTGGCCTCCACGGCAGAGAATTCCACAGATTCACAACCCTCTGGGTAAGAAAGTGTTTCCTCGTCTCCGTTCTCAATGGCCTACCCCTTATTCTTAAACTGTGGCCCCTGGTTCTGGACCCGAGTTCGATCTTGACTACGGATCAAGACTGCAAGTTCAAGAATAAGAATAAGAATAAGGGGTAAGCCATTTGGAACGGAGATGAGGAAACACTTTTTCACCCAGCGAGTGGTGAGTCTGTAGAATTCTCTGCCTCAGAGGGCGGTGGAGGCCGGTTCTCTGGATACTTTCAAGAGAGAGCTAGATAGGGCTCTTAAAGATAGCGGAGTCAGGGGATTTGGGGAGAAGGCAGGAACGGGGTACTGATTGGGAAGTCCATGCAGAGAGTGGTGAGGACAGCGGAAAAAATCATCGGGACTTCTCTCCCCTCAATCGGGGATATTGCGACCAAACGTTGCGTGTCTAAGGCCAGCGGTATCATAAAAGACCCCACACATCTCCATCACTCTGCTGCCCTCGGGAAAAAGATATCGTAGCATAAGGAGCAGAACATCAAGGTTCTGCAACAGCTTCTTCCCACGAGCCATCAGACTCCTGAATGCCATGTAATGGGCTGCCACCACTGTCTATTTATCCATTTTATCCATGCCTATCCTTCTGTTAATTATCGTGTTGCACAGGGAGCCAAATGCAACGGAATTTCGTTTGGAACTGCATATATCGATGTATTTCTGAATGACAATAAAGTTTGTTTGACTTTGACTTGACTTTGACTTGGATGGCCTACTCCTGCACCTATTGCCTATTGTCTATTTGTCTTTCCGCTGACTGGTTAGCACGCAACAAAAGCTTGTCACTGTACCTCGGTACACGTGACAATAAACTGAACTGAAGCTGGAGACAGGCCCTTCGGCCCACCTTACCCCGTCTACACCCGTCGTTGTCACGCACGTTGACGGATCAAATCTCTCTCGCTCTCGCTCGAGAGCGTTGCAACTGGGAAGAATGAACAGCCGATGAAAGGAAAGGACGGCTGCGATAAAGGGGACGGGGGAACAGAGGGAAGAGAAAAAAGTGATGAAGATGAAATAGATGGATTTTAGTCATCTCCCTTTTTTCCCTCATTATCATCAGGCGGAGATGATAGGTTGCGAAACAGCCGCATTGATAAATAAATAAACACTGCTACAGAAATCTTCAATAGGAGACTACCTTGCAGGAAATATAATCCTTGGTCTTTGATACAAGTTGTACTGCTGGGAAAGGCTTTCAAAGCGGCAAGTGCTGAAGGTTTGCCAGGCATTCAAAGACACCCCGTGGTGTACGTCACAGAACAAAATCTCTCTGAACATGTGGAATTAAATTTTTCGCCCCAGTCTCCACAGTTCCCGCCAGCTCTGGGCAGCGCAGGCCTCATTTTCACGAACTTTCAAAAAAAAATGTACATAAATGAAGCGCTAAGTACCTCTCTGCCAATACAGCGGATAATTAGTGAAGTTTACCCCGTTTACAAGAGCGAATCTGAATTTTTAAGCAAGAGTGGCTGCGGCTCGAAACTTTGCTTGCCTTTCTCTCTCTCTCTGTATCTCTCCCTCCCTCCCTCTCCTCACAGTGGAAATCAAAGGAAACTCATCAAACAAACAGAAGTGCCCTGATGTGCGCTGTGGATGCGCTGGAGACGTCGGGGTTAGTGGTTCGTGTGAACAGGGAGCAGGATGATTGGGCTCTGCGCTGTCTTTAAGAAGCTAAAAGTGGAGCTAACATCAGCCAAAACCATCTGGAAACGAACAAAGCGCTCCGCGATGGGGGGAAAAAGACTTGGTTCTGCCGCTGTGCTGGACTGAACAAGCTTCACATTGGAGCAAAAAATAAAACACAAGTGCTGGAGGAAGGAACTGCAGGTGCTGGTTTACAGCGAAAATAGACACAGTGCTGGAGTAACTCAGCGGGTCAGGCAGCATCTGTGGAGAACATGGATAGGTGACGTTTCACAGAGTGCTGGAGTAACTCAGCGGGCCAGGCAGCATCTGTGGAGAACATGGATAGGTGACGTTTCACAGAGTGCTGGAGTAACTCAGCGGGTCAGGCAGCATCTGTGGGGAACATGGATAGGTGACGTTTCACAGAGTGCTGGAGTAACTCAGCGGGTCAGGCAGCATCTGTGGAGAACATGGATAGGTGACGTTTCACAGAGTGCTGGAGTAACTCAGCGGGTCAGGCAGCATCTGTGGAGAACATGGATAGGTGACGTTTCACAGAGTGCTGGAGTAACTCAGCGGGTCAGGCAGCATCTGTGGAGAACATGGATAGGTGACGTTTCACAGAGTGCTGGAGTAACTCAGCGGGTCAGGCAGCATCTGTGGAGAACATGGATAGGTGACGTTTCACAGAGTGCTGGAGTAACTCAGCGGGTCAGGCAGCATCTGTGGAGAACATGGATAGGTGACGTTTCACAGAGTGCTGGAGTAACTCAGCGGGTCAGGCAGCATCTGTGGAGAACATGGATAGGTGACGTTTCACAGAGTGCTGGAGAAACTCAGCGGGTCAGGCAGCATCAGTGGAGAACATGGATAGGTGACGTTTCACAGAGTGCTGGAGCAACTCAGCGGGTCAGGCAGCATCTGTGGAGAACATGGATAGGTGACGTTTCACAGAGTGCTGGAGTAACTCAGCGGGTCAGGCAGCATCTGTGGAGAACATGGATAGGTGACGTTTCACAGAGTGCTGGAGTAACTCAGCGGGTCAGGCAGCATCTGTGGAGAACATGGATAGGTGACGTTTCACAGAGTGCTGGAGTAACTCAGCGGGTCAGGCAGCATCTGTGGAGAACATGGATAGGTGACGTTTCACAGAGTGCTGGAGTAACTCAGCGGGTCAGGCAGCATCTGTGGAGAACATGGATAGGTGACGTTTCACAGAGTGCTGGAGTAACTCAGCGGGTCAGGCAGCATCTGTGGAGAACATGGATAGGTGACGTTTCACAGAGTGCTGGAGTAACTCAGCGGGTCAGGCAGCATCTGTGGAGAACATGGATAGGTGACGTTTCACAGAGTGCTGGAGTAACTCAGCGGGTCAGGCAGCATCTGTGGAGAACATGGATAGGTGACGTTTCACAGAGTGCTGGAGTAACTCAGCGGGTCAGGCAGCATCTGTGGAGACGTTTCGGGTTGGGACCCTCTGTTAAGGAATAGTTTAAGCCGCTCCCTATAACTCAAGCCCCTTCACCCTCCATCACCACACACTGTACTCCAAGGTTAGATGAGGTTAGTTTAGTTTAGAGATCCAGCTCGTAAACAGGCCCTTCAGCCCACCGAGTCCGCGCAGAGCAGCGATCGCCCAAACACTAGAAGTATCCTGCGCACAACTAGGCGCAATTTACAATGTTTACCAAAGTCAATGAACCTACAAACCGGCACGTCTTTGCAGTGTGGGATGAAACCGGGGCATCTGGAGAAAACCCACGCAGGTCACCGGGAGAACGCAAAACTCCATACAGACACCAATAGACGATAGACAATAGGTGCAGGAGTCGGCCATTTGGCCCTTTGAGCCAGCACCGCAGCACTGATTGGGGATGATCAGCCATGATCACATTGAATGGCGGTGCTGGCTCAAAGGGTCAAATGGCCTCTACTCCTGCACCCATTGTCTATTGACTATTGTCCATTCCTTCGCTTCATAGATGCTGCCTCACCCGCTGAGTTTCTCCAGCATTTTTTCGAAATTTTTCATTTTCTCCCGGTGACCTGCGTGGGTTTTCTCCAGATGCCCCGGTTTCATCCCACACTCCAAAGACGTGCCGCTTTGTAGGTTAATTGACTTTTGGTAATGTTTCTCCAGCATTAGAAGGGGGAAGCTGGAATGTGAACCATGGGATTTTAATTGTTCTGCGGGAGGAAACTGGCAAATAGTCATTGCCGAGTAAGAGAAATGTTTCATGACAGGTTGCTCTTCAGTTGAACTTGGCGAGGTTGGCATGGTAATCTTAACTGCTGTCTGTGTGACTAACAGCACTCATAAATCACAGGGCCCCGCCAACAATTGAAGTCAGCCTGAGCAGTGCGATCTCAGGGAGATGATGACAAAGGTGATGTATTACCGCAAGATGACTGGAATCAGAGCGATGGACTAAGATAGAGAGCGCGCGCGGACTGGGCTAAGTGCTTTTGCTTTGACTATTTCAAGCACTTTAGCACCGAGGGCCCCCGTTGCGTGAATCAAATAGCGTAGTTTCCGTTTAGTTCGGAGATACGGCGCGGAAACGGGCCCCTTCGGCACACCGACACCGCGCCCCTCACACTGACCCTCGTGTGTAGGGTAGCGGTGGACAATAGGTGCAACAGTAGGCCATTCGGCCCTTCGAGCCATTATCCAATTAACTAGGAAAATGGCACTTGCAATTTAACGTTAAAAAAAAAATGATATAATCAATACAGATAAAACAGTGACTCACACAGAGATGGTGGGATCAGAATTAGAATCATAGACAATAGACAATGGGTGCAAGAGTAGGCCATTCGGCCCTTCGAGCCAGCACCACCATTCAATGTGATCATGGCTAATCATCCCCAATCAGTAGCCCGTTCCTGCCTTCTCCCCATATCCCCTGACTCCGCTATCTTTAAGAGCCTTATCTAGCTCTGGAAAGTATCCAGAGAACCGGCCTCCACCGCCCTCTGAGGCAGAGAATTCCACAGACTCACAACTCTCTGTGAGAAATAGTGTTTCCTCGTCTCCGTTCTAAATGGCTTACCCCTTATTCTTAAACTGGTTCTGGACTCCCCCAACATCGGGAACATGTTTCCTGCCTCTGGCGTGTCCAAACCCTTAATAGTCTTATGTTTCAATACGTTCCCCTCTCATCCTTCTAATAATCTTAATACGTTAGTGTGCGGGGATCGCTGGTCGGCGCGGATTCAGTGGGCAGAAGGGCCTGTTTCCGCACTGGATAACTGAACGATAAATGAACTAAACGAGCACTATCCCATACACAGTCGGGACAATTTACAATTTTACCAAGCCAATTAAAACCTACACATCTGCAAGGTGAAAGAGCCAATGTTCAGTGGAGATGAGCGGTGCGGCACGGTGGCGCAGCGGTAGAGTTACTGCCTCACAGCGCCAGAGACCCGGGTTCAAACCCGACTACGGGTGCTGTCTGTACAGAGTTTGCACGTTCTCCCTGTGACCTGCGTGGGTTTTCTCCGGGTGCTCCGGTTTCCTCCCACACTCCAAAGACGTGCAGGTTTGTAGGTTAATTAGTTGCGGTACAGATTTTAAATTGTCATTAATTTTTAGGAAGTAACTGCAGATGCTGATTTAAACTGAAGATAGGCACAAAGTGCTGGAGTAACTCAACGGGTCAGGCAGCATCTCTGGAGAGAAGGAATGGGTGATGTTTGTTGTCAAGACCCTTCTTCAGACTGAGAGTCTGGGGAGAGGGGAACATGAGATAGAGAGGGTGATATAGACAGATGTGGAACATATGAATGAAAGATACGCAAAAAAGCAACACTTGGTTGTAATGTTGAGTATGTTAGTTTAGTATGGTTTATTGGCATGTGTTGGGAGAGTGGGTTACACAAAAAGCTGGAGAAACTCAGCGGGTGCAGCAGCATCTAAGGAGCGAAGGAGATAGGCGACGTTTCGGGTCGAGACCCTTCTTCAGACTGGTCAGGGATCAGGGAAACGAGAGATATAGACGGTGATGTGGAGAGATAAAGAACAATGAATGAAAGATATGCAAAAAAGTATCGATGACAAAGGAAACAGGCCGTTGTAAGCTGTTAAAGAAGGAACTGCAGATGCTGGAGATGCTGGGTCTGAAGAAGGGTCTCGACCCGAAACGTCGCCTATCTCCTTCGCTCCTTAGATGCTGCTGCACCCGCTGAGTTTCTCCAGCCTTTTGTGTGGCCATTGTAAGCTGTTTGTAGTGTGAAAATGAGAAGCTAGTGCGACTTGGGTGGGGGAGAGATAGAGAGAAAAGGAATGCCAGGGCCCGAGGGCTGAGGGAGAGGTGGGAAGGGGAGGGGGAGGAGGCAGTCTGGGTTAACAGAATTGAGAAAATTCAATGTTTAAGCCCAGGGGATGCAGACTCCCCAAGCGGAATATGAGGTGCTGTTCCTCCAACTTGCGGTGTTGCTCACTCTGGCCGTGGAGGAGCCCAGGACAGAGAGGTTGGATACGGAATGGGAGGGGGAGTTGAAGTGCTGAGCCACCGGGAGGTCGGGTTGGTTATTGCGGACCGAGCAGAGGTGTTCGGCGAGAGCAGGACTGACATATGATGAAAGAATGGATCGACTGAGCTTGTATTCACTGGAATTGAGAAAAATGTGAGGGGATCTTATGGAAACATATAAGATTCTTAAGGTAGACACGAAATGCTAGAGTAACTCAGCGGGACGGGCAGCATCTCTGGAGAGAAGGAATGGGCGACGTTTCGGGTTGAGACCCTTCTTCAAACTGAAGAAGGACTGAAGGGTTTGGACAGTCAGATGCATGTTCATAAGTCATAAAAGCAGAATTTGGCCATTCGTCCCATGGTCTACTCCACCATTCAATCATGGATGATCTGTGTTTCCCTCTCAACTCCCTCCTTGCTATTGAGGGAGTGCAGCGTAGGTGCACCAGGTTAATTCCTGGGATGGCGGGACAGACATATGATGAAAGAATGGATCGACTGGGCTTGTATACTCTGGAATTTAGACGGATGAAAGAGCATGTTATAAAAACCTATAAAATTCTTAAGGTTATAACCATATAACCATGTAACAATTACAGCACGGAAACAGGCCCTCTCGGCCCTTCCAGTCCGTGCCCACCATTTATTTTCCCCTAGTCCCATCTACCTGCACTCAGGCCACACCCCTCCATTCCCTTCCCGTCCATATACCTATCCACTTTACTTTTAAATGTTAAAATCGATCCTGCCTCCACCACTTCTGCTGGAAGATCATTCCACACAGCCACCACTCTCTGAGTGAAGAAGTTCCCCCTCATGTTACCCCTAAACTTCTGTCCCTTAATTCTCATGTCATGCCCTCTTGTTTGAATCTTCCCTACCCTCAATGGGAAAAGCTTATCCATGTCAACTCTGTCTATCCCTTTCATCATTTTAAAGACCTCAATCAAGTCCCCCCTTAACCTTCTGCGCTCCAAAGAATAAAGACCTAACTTTAGTTAGAGGTTAGTTGCATGAAACATGTTCCCGATGTTGGGGGAGTCCAGAACCAGGGGGCCACAGTTTAAAAATAAG